>QKWP01000821.1:175264-212729 GCA_003550325.1 Gigaspora rosea
TAAAAATCTTAAATAATTTGCATTATAAAATATTAAAAATTTTACCGGAGGCATTATATAAATTGAGTGCATCATCAGATGTTGTAGTAGAAGCACCACCAGACATTTTAATGGGGGTACTTTTACTAGCTCTTGTATTGGGGGCACTTTTACCAGGACTTATATCGGGGGCACTTTTACCAGGACTTATATCGGGGCACTTTTACCAGCTCTTGTATCGGGGGCACTTTTACTAGCTCTTGTATCGGGGCACTTTTACCAGCTCTTGTATCGGGGGCTTGACCAGGGCTTGTATCGGGAGCACAACCGGGAGAGGAAATATTAGCACCGAAAGGACCAATGCCGGCACCAAAATCAACGGCACTATAGGAACTATCAAGAGAATCATAGTAGCATGAAATACACCAGCTAGGGGCCCCAGCTGGCGGTATGGAGTTTTCAGTGACTTCATCACATTCCCACCGATTTCTTTTTGGATTATTATAATTTTGTGCTATAGAAGTATCTTTGCATAGCAACAAAATTTGTTTCAACTAAAAATTATATAAAGTATACGTATTAGTACCAATATCTATATTATTATTGATATCTACATTAGTATGGATATCTATATTAGTATAGATTATAGTTACTTTTTTTGATCTCCATTCTTTTCGCACAACCTTTATCACATGATTGTGCTAGTCATCTTCGAGGCGATGCTGAACCCCTACCCTTAATGCTTGATTTCTTAAAATATCAACAGGAAGAAGGTTATTAAAATGTTCATTATCAGTTTCTTGAAGTTGGTTAAACTCTTTCTTTCGTCGTTTAACTTTCTATAAATTATATAATTAAAAAATATATAAAGCAGTACCGATATTTATATAAATAATCTAAAAAAAAGCTTACTGATTCCATTCTTTCATTTTCACGCATTCTCGCACGATCTTGACTATCCGACTCCGGGTTCTGTTGCTTGCGATATTTTCCCTTTGATGTCTGTGCCATTCCTTTATTATTTTCAAAATATGATAGTCTTCCACCTGATATCTTTTTACGTCTCGTTTTACTGTTTTAAATGCATCTTGAAGAAACACATCCTTAAAGTCAATCCAACGCTTAGATGGGTCAGGTTGATTAGATTGTTCTAACCCAGTTAGTGAAATTATGATATCATTCTATATTAATAAATTCGAACAAATAGATAGATCATTAATATAAAATACCGATATCTATATAGATTAAGTTAAATAGTATAATTGCTGATATTTATTTAGCAAATTAAAAAAGTACTATTTTTTCATCAAAAATGATACAATAATATATACACTTAATAATTTTTTTTTGCTCAGAAAGAGTTCCCGGCGCCTTTTTGTAACCCTACGCCTGTTACGACCATTTCTGCTGTGTTTGTTGCTGTTGTTGCTATTGTTGCTGTTGTCGCTGTCACTATTGCTATCAGTTTCTAAAGAACAGGTCCTTTTTTTCATAAAATTATCGATTTTGTCACCCAGATTCTTTATTTCATTTCTTAATTCTTTTAATTCATCACCTACAAACCAAAAAAAAAAGAAGTCATCTAGTACGTAAAAAAAAAAGCCACTATACCAATATATATATAGAATCACGCCTAACATGCATATGTGCTACAAATATATGTATATATATATCCAGTATGTAACATCATTAATTTATTACCTCTTTCGTTCGATTTTTCATTTTTTTTATTTTTGCTTCTTTCGACGGTTACTGATAAACGAGAAACACTTGAGGATAAACGAGAAATACTTGAGGCACGTGAGAGACTCATGTTGGATAATGTGAAGACTTTTGCATTTCGAAGTGATATAGTAAGTGCTTCTTGTATAGAAAAAAAAATAGAAACTGTTTTTTTTTATTACCTTTGGAGAGAAATAGAGAAGAGTGTATATACATGTGTCACAACGCGTTTTTTTTTGTTTTCTTATATAGCATCAAAACAAAGCACGTACTGTCATCGTATGTACTCGTGTATAGGCTTCAGGATTTTAAATTTTAGGATACAATCCCTAAGAAATCAAATATACTGAACCCAGTAAATTATAAAATTTAAAATTCCGAATTGTGATTTTCTCTTGGTAAAATATAATACTAAATAGATATCGGGATATTAAAAATTTTCTTTGTTATAAATTCATTTTAACCAAAAACTCATTAAAATTCTAATAGAATTTATTTTTTAAAAAAACCTTCATATCTCAAAATTTTGCTAATGAAACCACCTTTAAAATTTATTTTTATAAAAATTTATTTTTTGTTTTTGTTATATGGATTTGCAAATCTAATTTACCTATGGTCCATAAGTGCGTTTTATAATAACTGTATAATATTATTATTTTTATTTTTATTTGCTAAATATTATCGTTATCTATATAAATAAATATATATAATCTATTGCTTGCCAATATTATTTGTTATAAAATAAATAAGTCGCTACCAAATTTTTTATTATTTTATTTTTCATAGTATCAGTAAAATTTAAAAATTTTACTAAGTTGAATGGCATATTTGTATACTATTAACATGGCGAAATTTTTAAATTTTTTCGCGTGTGGAAGAATACATATATTGATATCGGGATTTGATAATGCTACTTCACCGATAATCATTTTGTCGTTTGTTTAAATAAGCTGTTTGTTAATGTATAATATAATAAATAAAAAATATGTAATTTCTCAATAAAAATATTTTATAATAAACCCTTATATTACCGATATTGATACAAGTTTATATAATAATATCGGGAAGGTTTTATCTAAAAATTCCAAAAAAATACAGATATTAATGTAACTAAAGTTCAATTGAAAGTTCGATAATATATTATTGGGAATTTTTTAGATAAAAAAATTCCCGATATTAGTGCATAAAAAATTTATCACATATTACAGATATTGGTTGATGTAACTAAAGTTCGTTATTACACAAAAAAAATATATCATGATGTAACTAAAGTTCGATCATATATTATCGGGAATTTTTTTATCTAAAAAAACCCCGATATTAGCACATAAATCATATATTACAGATATTGATCGATCGTAATTAATATCAGGATTTTTTTATTGCACAAAAAAAATATATCATGACAGATATTGATGTAACAAAAGTTCGATCATATAATATCATGAATTTTTTTAGATAAAAAATTCCTGTATTATATATTACAGATATTGATATAACTAAAGCTCGATCGTAATTAATATCAGATTTTTTATTGTGTAATTTCTCAATATAATATTGCTATAAAGTCTTAATATTGATGTAATATCTTCTATTCCGTCAATTCTTTGTTTCGCCTATACGGTTTGGGAAAAAATATATCAACTATTTTATCAGCAATATGTAATTTTTTAAAGTGTTATAAATATAAATAGGATAAGTTTCTTCATCTTGTTTTATTCACAATTCTTTTTAGTTTTGTTTCAATTCACAATTCTTTTAAGTTTTGTTTCAATTCGCAAATCTTTTTTTTTGCAGTTATTATTTTTTTACATATTAAAAACATGGATACAGTTGTTTTACATAGAAGACAATATAATGAAAAAAAGGTGCGTGTTGGAAGTGGAAGCAAGAGAAGAAGGTCATCGTCTTTATCTTCTTCAGAAGGTAATATATATATTGGGGATTTTATGTTTTGTGTAATTTTATGTATTAAGCAAGGCTATTATATATTATATATATATATAGATAAAAAGCGAAAACCTCCAGTTTTACCAATTTATATTAGCAGCAGCAGCAGTGATAACGAAAGTGGTAATGGCGATATTGAAAATATCGATATCGGTAGTGAAAATGATATCGTAGCAGCACTCCGGGTACGTTTTTTATGTTTGGATATAAGTATCGGGTCCTGATAGAAATATAAGACAGCATCCATAATTTACGTTAAACTAGTATTGTTATAGATAATACAAAAATAATACCATATGGTATTATTTTTGTATTATCTATAACATTACTACTAGTTTATCGTAAATTATGAATGTACTAGTAACAGCTGGTTTATTTTTATTTTTGATAGATTTGTTTTATATATGTAATATCTGATAATTTTTTTTTTATTATAATAGACTGAAATCCTCTTAGTCATGGAGGGTCTAAATGAACGGGATAGACCAGACCCTGCCAAGCAATGGCATGAATTCAGAGATCCTTTTATCACAAACTCCCTCCCGGCTATTATACGTGATATTGCTTATCCTGCTACTAACGACCAAGTGCTATATGTAATCCGGCAACATCATAAACATCAACATGAGATGTATTTGGAAAAAATGCAGCTGGCTAGGCGTGAGCGACAAAAAAAAAGAAGAAGAAAGAATACGCAGGCATCACAGGTATATTATTATTAACATACATATATAAATATCGGCACTATACATCTCACTCTTATTATTATTTAATATTATCGTTATTATTATTCTTTTTTATCTTTTAATTTTATTTTTACTCATTAATTTAATTTAATTTATTTATTTTGTTATTTATTTTCACTTTATTTTAATTTTTTATTTTTTTTAATTTATTTTAGAAACTCCAAAGACGAATGAGCGGCTTTAAACATTTACTAACAACACAAAGCCGCTCATTATACAGAAATTTTTCAAAGAATGTATCCAAAGAACAAGCAATTGCCGATATTTACTGGGCATTGCGGTTTCGAGGTTACCATAGTGATGAAATTTCCGAAACTGATGCCGAAAAGGCTAATAGGGAGCGGAGAAACGGAAACCGCGATAGCGTCAACAACCACAACGACCGGGTGGTCAAAGTATTAGACAAAGGCTAGCGATCCCAGAAAGTAAGATCTAAGCCTATATAAATATCGGCATTATGCTTATCCACGAGTAATTATTTTTGAACCCGGACAAATTTTATTGGTCTAAATTTAACATTAATGCTGCTAAAGGAAATGAGGCTTCATGTTTTACCGGATTCAGCCTTAAAAAACCTGATAGTGACATATATTTTACCAATGAATAAATCTAATAAATGATAAATCGAAAGCTGTTTTTTATTTCTTTAGCAATGCAATGCTCATATATATATATATATGATTTTTTTTAAAAAAATTTTTTTTTTACCTCTAGTTGAAAAATATATTATGGTCGGCCGGAAATGTGTCAGCCGTAAAAAAGAAATGTACAAGATACCGGTGGGCAAATGCTCCAGGTTTAATCGATAAAAATACAGCTTCACCCAAAAATGCACCATCTTGGTTTATATCAAGGTTATATGCTGACCTCGATGGTTGCATTACTGATAGCGATAGCGATAACTTCCCTCTCAATAACAATAATGATAACCTCCCACTCGATAACGATAATGATAATCCCCCTCCCGATAACGATAATGATAATCCTCCTCCCGATAACAAAAATAATAACCCCCTCCCGATAATGATAACCCTAATAACGAAAATACTGATAACGATGACCCTGATAGCGACAACCCGGAAAGCACCGATAGTGACTATATACCTGTTATAGCTGGGCCCAGTAACATCCACTATAGCACATAGAACACATTCAAAATTAAAAAAATCGAAAAAAAATTCGACTGCCAGAGGTAAAAATAGTAATACTGTTTGTTTAATTATAACTATGCGAAACTAACCTTGGCTCTGAATTTGACAAAAAGCATTCAATCAACTGGCTACCTTTAATAAATTTAGTAATACTATTAAAGGTAAGTCGAAAGAGGTTGTTGATGAAAAAGGTAAATCCAAAGAGGTTGTTGATGAAAAAGGTAAATCTAAAGAGGTTGTTGATGAAAAAGGTAAATCGAAAGAGGTTGTTGATGAAAAAGGTAAATCTAAAGAGGTTGTTGATAAAAAAGGTAAATCGAAAGAGGTTGTTGTTGACAAAGGTAAGGCGAAAGAGATTGTTGATGAAAAAGATAAAAAGAAGGAAATTGGTATGTGTCGGTTAATTTTTATACTAATAATGTATTAAATTACACAGTTGACTTTTACGAATTATTATTCATTGTATATATTTTTCTGGTATTAGAAAATTTAATGCTCTATCGAAATCCTTCTCAAATATCAGAAGGTGAAACTATAATTAGTCGGCAAGAATCCAACTTATCATTAGATAATTAAGTAAAATGCATTAACTAATGCATAATTCAAATCATTAATTTTGTTTTCCATATAGTTGAATCCAGCTGTCAGATCCCGACGAGAACGAAATTGTGGAAACTCTTGCGGGCTCCACAAATTTTTTAAAAAGTTTGTTAGAATCAGAAGAGGAAGAGGAAAGTAGCGACAACTAAAAAAAAAAAGCAAATTGATCTTTTTTTTTTTATTCGTTTTATTTGCAATTTTTTTTAATACATATAATAAATAAAAGTATTATCTAAGGCTATATATATCGTGATAATAAAGATGTATTTTTTTCTTATATCATTTATATGCCGATATCCTTATATTATACTATTAACATGTAAGTTGAATATCGGAATAATAAAAAAAAGAAAAACTATATACTGCTATTTGCCTTTATACATACCGATATCCTTATATTATACTATTAACGTGTAAGTTGAATATCGGAATAATAAAAAAAAGAAAAACTATATACTGTTATTTGCCCTTTTATTTGCCGATATCCTTATATTATGCTATTAACGTGTAAGTTGAATATCAGAATAATAAAAAAAAGAAAAACTATATACTGCTATTTGCCCTTTTATATGCCTATATCCTGCTTTGATGCCGGCTCCTGTTAGTTTACTATTATTATCCCTTCTATAGTAACCCGATATTTATATCAGAATAATATTAGTAAACAAAAAGTATATTATTTTATATCTGATATCTTACCTTTATATTGCTCTAATGCTGATATCTGTTATTTTACTGATATCATCCTTTCTATATTATCCCGATATGCATATCAGTATAATAATAGGATTATATAGGCATATCCTGATAGTCATGCATTCGACCTGTGCTAATAACAAGAATGAATGATAATGGTGCACTAGGTCGAACAACAGACATCCGAATTAGACAGCCGCAACTAGATTGCAAAAGTAAAAGATGTATTATAAATCTAGATAAGCCAAGATTTGAAAAGATCAAAGTTAGACATAATCTCGCATATAATATTATAACAGAAAGATCAGCGTTAAATTTATTAGCAAAATCGGAGCAAATAGAGAGTGAATTATGTTTAACAGAAAAAGGTACAGAAATTGTTCAATTGCTAAACAACAAGCAAGTTGGAAGTTTCTGCAAGGAGAAAAAGCTGAACATTTTTGTATTGGAACAACTGTTGAACCAAGAAGGTGATAAGTTAATTACTTGGCAACAGCTTAATAAGATGAGAGGAAAGAAGGGTGCAGGAAGAAAACCCGTTTGGTTCTCTGCAATAGAAGGTAAAACTTTGGCTAATCAGCATACGAGGGTCGTAAAAACAGCCTACAAAACAAGCGAAAACAACTTTATGGCATGTAAAGTTATACTCAAGGCAATTAGTGAAGATAGAAGGGTACAAGATTGGGTCATTTTTAAAAATAAAGACCAAGAACATAGTTATAAGTTCGGCAAAGTAATTAGCAAGCCCAAGGAAAGTACATATACCTTGGAGCACTGGAACAAGACAAACAATTCAGAAGGGTATGAAATAGGCTTGATCAAATATAGCGGCTGTGAAATAAATGAAAAAGGTTCTGAAAACTCGGACGAAAGCAGTTACAAGATAGCTAAAGGTTTCAAAGTAAAAAAAAGAGCAGTTCCTAGGCAGATGATTAGCAAAGTTAGAAAGAGTGACAGCATGTATAATTCAGAAACTAAGATATACAAGCTAAACTGCCCAAAAGAAGCTCTTTTCCCTCTCGAAGTAGCTATGAGAACAAAGCCGTATCAAGAAGTAGCAGTGATACTGGGATCAAGAGTAGACGAAATAATTAACAAATATATAGAGAATAACGGTACAAAAATCAAACTAAAGGCTATTGCCAGAAGGTTGGAGAAGTACAGAGACTTGCAAATTATTACGGATGGCTCTGTTGATATAGAGGCAACAGATGTAGGAAAAAAGAGATTGGGAATCAGATTCGTAGTTAGTCGGATAAACAACCAGGCAATCGAAGAGGAAGTCAGCTTCGCTGGGGCTCTTGAAGATTGGCCAAAGTCGACAAGAGCAGAGTTGGGAGCGATAGGTTTTGCACTATTAGTAGTGCCTTGTGGGTCTATAGTTAGGATTTGTACAGATAGTAGTAGTGCTATTAGTGTAATAGAAAAGAGCAGTTTAGTAGTTGAAACTAGAAATAGACTAAAGGTTAGAAATAATCATATAGGTTGGTTGATACAAGAGTGTTGCAAAGACAAGAACTTGGTGCTTCGATTATATAAAGTCAAAGCTCATAGTGATGAAAAGTTTAACAAAATAGCTGACTCTCTGGCCAAGCAAGGAAGAATATTGGGTATAACTAGCAGATTAAAGGAGTTCTGGTCAAACAGTCTGGAAACGTATCCAGTATGGAACACTACCGTAATTGACAGACCAGTACGTTAATTTGTAGCAAAGATCATTAAAAGCCACAGGATTGAAAGCTTGGGCGGGCCTAACATCACGCATGCCAGGCTGAAACATGTGCTGTTTGAAGATACAACCGAAGAAGGAGGTAGTATTGAAAGAAGGAAAAATTTGCTCAGGGGCCTTATAAATGAGAAAGCATTACAAGACTTCAACCGAAATTTAGGTCTCAAAAACAGCCAGATTAATGTGCTTTGTGCCAGGCTAGTCAGTAGTTTTTGGATAGTCTTCTACAAAAGAATATGGAAGTTTAGATGCGAAATAGTAGATGATTAGGAAGAGTTGCAAAAGATCACAAAAATGGAAAAAAGAAGAATGGTCGAACAGAATGAAAGTGATGAAAGGAGGAAGAAAGTACGAAGAACAAGAAGGGAATCAGAAGGAAAAGAAAATACAAATACCCAAAGTGGGGAAACAGCAGTGAAAAGTTTAAGTGTCTTGAGAAAAGCACTAGACACAGTTAAGGGTATAGTATACAACAATATAAAACCGACATGGTCCTTGCTCATAGGAGCATGCATAAAAGACAAAAAGTAATAGAAAGAATAAAACGGTTAACGACCACCAGTTAGTGATTCAGAGGAGTTCTCTCTGACAATTTAGAGAGCCAAAGAGGTGACAAAGTGTCATGAAGACAAGTTACATTTGGGCACTCTTGTAGAAGCCGGGTGAATCTTTATTATAAATAGAATAGTTTAGATAACGCATGATGTTGTATAAAAAAGGCAATTGCCTATGTTCTAGGAATAAAGATAAAACTTGTCAAAAAAAAAAAGAAAATTGATCTACAAAGTGCATAATTTTTAATTTTTAAATCATAGTAAATATTATATAGATGTGATAAACAATGTGATAAATAAAAAATAAAATATATATATATAAGTGACTCATGACTCATGACTATGTTTTTACTATAATTACTTCTGAGTCACTCACAAAAAAAATTTTAAAGGTGACAATTAACTATGTAACAAATAAGTAACAATGTGACAAATAAAACAAACTAAAAAATAAAATTGATCTACAAAGTGCATAATTTTTATTTGCTTTTTAGTCTTTAATAACAAAATCAAAAATGATCTACATAGTGCATAATTTTTATTCGCTTCTTAGTTTTTAATAACAAAACCAAAAATAATTTACAAAGTGTATAATTTTTATTTGCTTCTTAGTCTTTAATAACAAAACCAAAAATAATTTACAAAGTGCATAATTTTTATTCACTTCTTAGTCTTTAATAGTCTTTAATAACAAAACCAAAAATGATCTACAAAGTGCATAATTTTTAATCGCTTTTTAGTCTTTAATAGTCTTTAATAACAAAACCAAAAATGATCTACAAAGTGCATAATTTTTATTCACTTCTTAGTCTTTAATAACAAAACCAAAATGATCTACAAAGTGCATAATTTTATTCATTAATTTATTGTCGTTTAAAATAATCAACAATTCTATCAAGATTTATTAGAAACAAAAAATAATAAAATAGAAAAAGAAGATAATATTATTAATAAATTAAACAAAAGAAAAAAATTATCAATTAGTGAATCTGAAAGTGATAATTCTGTTGAATATGATTCTTCTATATCTAATTATCATTCAGATGATTCTAATTATACAAAAAATTTAAAAAAACAAAACAAAGTTAATGGAAAACAAAAAATAGAAAATAGCAATAAAAATAATAATACACAACAAAAAAAACAGCAAAAATTTGATAATACTAATGTTATTGATCAAGAACAAATTCAAATTCAACAATTTTATCAAAAATTATTAGAAACAAAAAAAAATATAGTAGAAAATAATGATGATAATTTTAATATGCAAGAAGATATAGAATTAGATATTAGTGAAGAAACTACTTATGAAAAATTCAATAGAAAAAACAAAAATAATTCTCTTTATTTGGGTTTAAAGCGTAGTTTTAATAATTTGTAATTTTTTTATTTAATAAATAAAATCCTAGCTTAAAAAATATAAATATTATATAAAAACACTTGATTTTGAATTAAAAACTTTTAAAAATGCCAGTATTAAAAACTAAAACTAAGAAAAAAACAAAAAGTACTAAAACATTTTGTTTCAATTGTAGATATCATCAAATTAAGTGTGAACCTTCCAAACTAAATCCAAATATTTGTATTTATTGTGTTAAAAAAAATTATCCGAAGCAGATTGTTTAAAAGTTTCACCAAATTACTATTCTGAAGAAAATAAAAATATGCATTGCCGAACTTGAAAAACATGTTTCTATTTTTAGAACGAAATCATCAATTGTTTAAAAAAAATATAGAAAATTTAAACACTATTCTTAATTTTTAGTAGTTTTCAGAAAAAACATTGTATATTTTACTTAATTTCATATAAAATCAAAAAGAAAAAATGAAGATAAAAGTTTTTCTATTAATCATTTTTCTTGTTATATTTTTTAAATCTTTGTTTTCAAAAAAGGTATGTAATTGCCATGATGATATTGATGAAAACCAAAAAAAGCCTTGTTGTCAAAGACTAGAAAATATTGGAATTACTCTAGCTGCAATTTATTTGAACAAATATCAAAATTTATATAAGCTAATTTATTCTTTTTCAAAACAAAATAATATTGATTTATCATTTGTTGGGTATATAAAAAAACAAATTGACAATTCTAAATTGGCTAATTATTTAAAAGAAAATTTAAACAAAGAATGCTTGTATAGATACAATTTTTTTAAAATTTTTAGAATTTGTAAATTTAGTTGATAATTTATCAGATGCTATATTATTAAAACAACAAATAATTAATGAAATTGATATTTCTGATCTATACAAAAAACAATTGTTAAGCAAAATTAATGATATTATATATAATCTTGTTATAAATGAACCAAATATTTAATAACTTTTTTTTAATTTAGTAAAATTTAATAAATAAACTAATTTTCTTTTGGTGATATAAAAATTTGAATAAAGAAGAACTTTGTTAATATTTTTTCTAATTTTAGACTACTTATTATACAACAATTATATGAGAAACAAGTTAAATTACGACCGATCGCCAAGGCGTAGGTTTCTTCACAATTGTGTCATGTTAACTATTCAAGAATAACTTAGCTATTAACCCAATAAAAACTCATCGTGTCATAGGAAATTGGGTATATAGAAAACTTCAATTTCAACTTCACTTGTGAAGTTGCTTCAAAGAGCCTGCACAGCTCAGGAGTGCATTAAATATTTAATTATTTTATCTAATTTTAGATATTTCTTACTAGATGTCATAATTCGATTTAGTTTTTCTGTTACAGTTTTATTATTGTTAAATTGAATGTCTAGATTATGAAGTATTTGTTTAATAGAAATATTTAATTGTTTTATGATTTTTCTTAATTCATTATTATTTTGTAATAGATTTTGTATATGTAATTGTATTCTTTGTATTTCTTGTTTTAAATTATTAATAGAAAATATTTTATAATAATTATTATATAAATACAAGCATATGTATTTTTATTTTAATTACTAAAAAAATGTCATTAAAATCTTTACATAATATTTTTTTTAATGAAGAAAAAAATGTATAAATTTTTTATTAGAAAAAAAAATATTAAAAAATAAACAAAGTTGTAAGATTTGTAATTCAGAAGTAACTCGAATATATTAATTATTATAAATGCAAAAATCAAGAATACAATAAAACAGAAACTGTTTTTAAAAATACTATATTTTTAAATAGCAATATAAAATGTAATAATATATTTTTGATAGGATATTTTTGGTTATGTAAATTAAATTATACATCAATTAGTATGATGACAACTTTTTTTTCAGTTACTATTATTAAATTTACAAATATGTTTCGAAATTTAGCAATTTCTAAATTAACAAGTGAAGATTTTGTTATAGGAGGAAAGAATATTATTTGTAAAATTGATGAAAGTAAATTCAAAAAGTATGAAGATTTTTGGGTTGTAGGTAAATTAAGTTTTAAAAAATTTAATATACCGGTAAATATTTTTTTTCCGTTTTTTATAACCGAGACCTTACTTTTTATTCTTATTATGAGTTATTTATTATTATATGCGAAAGAGAATAATATTACTACTCTAAGAGAAGGAAAAGTTCAGACTTCATGATGGCCTTCCGCTACTATCAATCTTTATCCGAGGCCTAAAGTTAGCTGAACAAGAATATGAATAAACCCGTCAGACTTATAAAGTAAAACTTGTTAACATCAATAACCCTGTCCCGACTAACAGCCCAGGCCACAGTATGTTAAACGGAAGGCAGTCATATGATCCGAACTGCCTAATTTAGAACTTCTAGAATTTTCTTCCAGTGGTTTCTCCATTAGTCATCCGTCTTTCAACGTTACTTGTTTCCAAGCCACTCGAGACGATTAATCCAATACAGTAGGTGCCTTTTCTTTTTTGGACGCAGTAAACACTGCCAATCTTTTGGAGGGGTACGCCAAAAAGCCCACTTTTTGAAAATTCTTTACGAACCGACGACACCAAAATTTCACTAGTAGCCATAGTAAAGACGGTGGTTCTTCTCGTATAGTCCAAAGTCTCTCAGAGAGCCGCCAAGTACTTCTCGGATCTGGTGAGTGATAAACTCTAAGCTTTTCGGCAGGTAGTCTATGAACTTTACCTCTAAATGACAAGTGCCAGTGGTAAGTGACAAACTCTAAAGCTGTTAGCAGATACTCAGTTAACTGTATCTTTAAATAACAGCTGCCAAGTTGCATGTTTTCTTTGGTTTTCTACTGCTTCTTTTGGGCTTTACTTCTGAAGTGTTAGCGTAGTTGTTGGTACCAGTGATCGGCGGATAGAGTTACAGAAGATCTTTTTATTAATATATACACCGGTAAATCTTTAAAATAATAAAATATATACTACTTAATTTTTACTTTATATAGGTGGTGTTGAAAGAACCAAAGAAAAGAAATGTTTTTTTTGTTATAACAGAAGATCGAGAAGCACCAACTTTAAGAAGAATAATTAAACAACATGTAAGACCAAAATCAATAGTTCATACAGATCATTGGAAAGGATATAGTCATTTAGATTAATTAAATATGATTCACCGCAGAGTAAATCATTCAAAAAATAGAATTCAACGAGAAACTAAAGTACATACTAATAATATAAAAGGTTTGTGGAATGGTATAAAATTAAATATAGCATCTAGAAATTGTTCTAAACATTTATTAGAAAAGCATCTTCATGAATTTATTTGGCGACATAAATATAAAAATAATTTATTTGAAGCTTTTATTAGTTTATTAAAATAATTATATTATAATTATTTTATGGATATTTATAACTATAACCGGCGGTGATCATCACCGGTATCATGTGATCATATTCGACCAATAAAATTTTTAATTTATTTATTTTACTGTTTAATAATTAATTACAATTCCACTAATACCTAACATATATACACACTCTAACAACAAAAAACTTCACATTTAAATTTTAATATTACACAAATTTTAATCTGATGCATGGCATGTATAATGTTGCGGGTCAAATTGGTTTTTAAATCAAAGTTAAACTTGACTCAGGTCAAATTGATCAATTAAAAAATCCTAGCCAGCATCAACACAATTCCGGCCCGCCCTAACCCTAAAATTTTGCTGGGGATCAATTTGACTTGGGTCAAGTTTAACTTACCCAATTTGACACGTAAAATATATACAGTATACATAAATCAAATACTCTAACCGGGTCACTTAAAAATCACTGAACCAAGTAATTATCACTGATCATCACATCATGTGAAATCATAAATTACATCATTTGTTTACTAGCACTAACAAACTATACTATCACCTACCCTAACACTAACCCTAACTTAGAGCTAGCACTAACCAAATCGGCCTAAACTATACTATCACCTACCCTAACACTAACCCTAACTTAGGCCGAATTATTTATCATGTGATGTGATTATTACGAAGATATCACCGAGTTCAGTGATCTTTAATCTACCTGCGAAGAATCATTCGGCTAATGTTTATCAGGTGTTCCAGGAATTATAATCATAACTGTAATAAAAAACATCAGGACAGAAGAAGCACTAAAATGTACAACACTAACAGCCAAGAAATACTTACCTGTGTCAAAGGAATATAAAAAAACATCAAAACGGACGACCCAATGACGAAGAAAAACAGGTGGTACCAACGATAAAAGAAATACTAAGATGGACTACACCAACGGCAAGAACTACGAAAAAAGTACCTAAAATAAGACAAACTAATAAAAAACTACATACTTGCCTAAACTAAAATTCAAGAACGTCAGATATGTCAGATATGTTATATGCGCCAGACAGGTCATATAGATCGTAATGGCAGAAAAGTTCGTAAAAAATTAGTACTGTGTAAAAAGTAATTAAGCACAATCATTTTAATGTAAATAAAGGATAACTGACCCTTGAGTTCAATACGAATGAATAGTAATAATAGTTCTTTTTGAGCATTCTTTGGTTGTAACGTTGTTAGGGCAGTGTCATTAATCACCTGATTATTTTTTATCAGAGGCCTACACCCCTCCCTCTTTCTTAATATATAAATAGTCAGGTTCTTATATATAATTTCAACTTTTTTTACCCCCCTCCCCCCCTAAAAAATCACCTGATTTTTGTTACTCCCCTTATCGTATTTTGTAAATTGTATTACTTCTTTGTCATCACCATGGTATCGTAAAACACTTTATTCTTGGACCACATCAATCCATGCCTCAAACGAAGCCTTCTAAGCAGGGAGTATAGAAAAATCTATTGGTTTTTGTGTAGTAGCGACCCTTGTTAATCTAGTTTTTAGTGTCATACCATTTTTTATTATTACAACATAAAGCAAAAAACTGAAATACCATTAATGAAAAGAACAGATCGATAATAAAGAAATGCCAACTAAACGAGACCAACGCGAAGAGAAAGCATCGAAAATGATACCAATGACGAAGCGAAAGCACCTGAATGGACGACACCAGAGAACATCAGAATAGACGACACCAACGACAAAGAGAGAACACCAGAATAGACGACACCAATGACGAAGAGAGAACACCGGAATGGGTGACACCAACAACAAAAACCTACAAAGAAAGAAAGAAAACTATATATTTATTTTTTTAAAAATAAATAAATATAAATAATTAATCTTGTGTAACTGGTAATGATCACCACTGGTTATTTTAAGTATTATTTTTATTTGATTATATAAAATATATATTTTTTTATTAAAAATATTTTAATAAATATAAAAAAAGAAATAAAATTAAAATTATATATGTTTTTACTATAATTATTAATTGACGTGCGGTATTAAAAAAAAAGGTATCAAGATTGCGCAGCAACCATGATGTCTTTTTTTTTAGTATTACTGCACATCAATTTATTGACGTCTAAAATAATTAGTCCGGAGCGAAGTGGAGGACTCTCTATTTTTACGAAAGGGTTTGATCAGCAAATGTTTGTCTGTCCGGCCGCATCATGTGATATACAACCAATCACATTCAACTAATCGACAAAAACAATAACAGATACGTAATCAACTTTTATTGCTGTATTGATATTAAATATAATATATAGTGTATAAATTAAATACTGTATTGGCTCCGGACATACAATGCTGTGCATTTACCTAGTAATTAATAATAAAAATAAGTATAAATCATTATTGTTATTGTTATACAAAATTTTTAAATGTGATTTTCTCAAAATAGAAAAAAGCCATAAGCCTTGTTTTAGTTGATGCTGCCCCAGTTAGTATTCACATGTCTGCCACTTTGCTCACATTTTCTAATATTATTACTTCCAATTTGGTGTATATTATTCCAAGTAGGTGCTTTATGCTTCCAAATTGGTATACCCAGTTCCTTACTGACATACTTCTTGAGAGTTCATATTTCAAGCCATATAGCTGCTTCTACCACATTGGGTAAGTATCTCAAGCCTGCATGCTGTATCAACTAGCTGATTTACCTGTAACTTGGGGACCCAAAAATATGTGAACGACTGTACTCCCCACTATTGTGATGAGGTATCCAGGCATATTTCACCAATGCTTCTAGTACCAAGTATAGTTGGATGGCATCAGCCAACTTGACTTTTATACCACTACATGCACTTATACCAGCTATACCTATATTGGTAGTCCCAGATCCTTGTAACGTTCTAAGACTTCTATATGGATGTGCCCAGAGCTCCGTTGGGTCTTGACACGTACATGCCTTCATGCTTCTACTTTCTTATTGGCCAGTTTGTTCTGTCTGCCCTTGCGAAGTTCACTAAACCCCAGTATCTGGTTAGTCACTCCTTAGATTCTTTTCCCTAGTTATTCCAAACTACTATTCTAGTTGGCACAGAAGGATTGGTCCGCCAGGCTTTAAGTGCCTAAGGTCTTTCTTTTCTTGGTTTATGCTTCTATAACATATGCCCTTTTCTTTTGGTGTGACTCTGGCGGCCAGGTTGGTGGGCCCCTTTTGCTATAGGAACTCTTGTCTGTTTAGTTTTTCTAGTCAGTTACTGTTAAGATTCTTTTTCCTGGTATCCGAAAGTTTAGCTACCTCTCCACTCAGGACTTGCCAAACATGTTTCAATTGTTCTGGTCTCTTGGATTTGTCTGTGTAATTTATACAACTACGCCAAAGCTCCCATTCAAAATGGTGGTACCAAGGTTACAAGTAATATATCCAACCAATCGATGAACAAATATTACTATAACACAGACCTATTTTTTAGTAGGATTTGAATTCTAGATCTGCCACTTGGGGGTAACAACCAAACAGCTTCTCTATGTAGCCACACCTACTAAAAATTAAATATTAAAAATTTATATTAAAAAGGAAAAAACTAATTTAACACCTAGTGTATTAAACACGGGTATTTGTGTAACATGTAAATAAAATAATTTTTATCAAATAAACAATAAAATAAATAAAATTTTTACTAATATTAGGGTTAGAGTTAAGGCCTGGGATGGAATGGGCATTTTTTATATCAAAATTTCATGAGGAATTTTTTTTATTAGAGCTCCAAATATGATTTTATAGACAAAATTTCAAGATATTATTAATTTTTTGTTTTTTGCTTTATTTTTGTTGTACAAAAATGATCTGCATATGATCTACAAAGTGCATTTAGTTCAATATTTTGATTGGCTTTTATATTTGTTTTGTGTAACCAAGTGTTAATACACCTAGTGTCCAAATAGAAATTGTCTTTATATTAATACAGTATTTTAAAAAATTAAAGAATTTTACTAAAACACATCTATGGTGTTTTACACCATGTTATACAAAACTATTAGAATAGCCAATCAAAATTTAAAATCAGGTGTAACAAAAATTTTGTTTTTTTGTTTATTTTTTTAAAAAAAAAACATTTATATCTCAAAATTTTGCTTATGAAACCACCTTTGGGACTCTAACAAAAAAAATTCCTTGCTAAATTTTGTATATACTAATGTCTCGATAAAATCCCAGACCTTATTCTAACCTTAAAGTAATTAAAATTTATTTTTGTTTTGTAAAAATTTATTTTTTTGTTTTTGTTACATGAATTTGCAAACTAATTTACCTATAATGATAAAATACCATAAGTGTGTTTTATAATAATTGAAATTAAAAAATTAAACTATGAAAAATATCTGTCTATAACATTCCTTGATTTGTTATATATTCAAATTGTTCTTCAGAATCTATAGCAACTGCTACATTGCTATACTAGGCTTTTCCATAAAAATTATCAGTTGCTCTAATTATAGCCACATTTTCTTTTTTTTTCTTTTTTTTTTATTTTTTTAATATTAGGGGTGTAGCTTCTGCCCCAAACTTTATTAATACTTAAGCAAATTGACATATGGCGGTGCCTTTTATACATACATATTATATACAAGTATTGTGACTAGGACTTCAGGCTGTGAAACTTTTTATCCACGGCTAAAACCCACCAGAGCCTCCCATATTCCCATTTATATAGTTGACCTGGATTTGTACGTCCCTTTTCAACCAACAATCAGTACCCACATGTCCGCCACTTTACCCACATTTCCTAATTCATCACTTCCAATTTGGTGTATGTTGCCAGGTAGGCGCTTTATGCTTCCAAGTTGGTGTACCTGAAATCTGGTTACCCAGTAAATCTCTTACTAGCGTACTTCTCGGGGTTCGTATCTCAAGCCATGCAGCTGCCTCTACATCATTGGGTAAGTATCTCAAGCCTTTATGCTGCCGCAACCAGCCGGTTTCCTGTGACTTGAGGACCCAGGTTTTAGCGTTCCGAATTTGGAAATGTGCGAACGACTGTACTTCCCGCTATGGTAGCAAGGACCTGGGCTTTCGCAAATGCTTCCAGTGCCGAATATAGTTGGATGGCATCATGAGGCTAGAGAGAACCCGATCACTACTGCATGCACTTATACCAGCATATACCCGTATTGGTGGTCCCAAATCCTCTTAGCGTCCGAAAACTCCCATATGGGTACGCCCAGAGCTCCGTTGGGTCTTGACACAAGCCTCATTTTCTAAAGTTATTGAGCTATATATTTTAACTATAAAATTATCTAAATTAATTTGATTTGAATTAAAATATATAGTTAAATATTTTAAAAAATTTTCAAGTTCAAAATATGTTTTAAACTTGAATTATAATCTTTTAATTGTTGATTAATAAATTTCTGAGTATTATTTAAACTAAAAGTCCAAATTAAATTTGTAAATTTATAAGGACTTATCCTTTAATTTGTTATGCAGGCATATTTGCCTGCGAAAATTATAAAATTTTAAATTTTTTAAATAAAACCTTAAATATTAATTTTAGCTATATACTTTCTAAGTAAAAAATATAATATTAGTTCTGTTTTATCAACTTTATTATAAAATTTTTTTAAAATTATTAAAAAACTTTGGTGTAATAGAAGTTTAAAGTTTTTGTTTTGGAACTTTTACTATAGAAATTTTTCTTTAGGTTTCTCAAATTTTATATGTTTCCGTCTATAAAAAAAATTTTCACTTCTAATACAAGTCTTAATTTTTACAAGTAAATCATATAAAGTCAAATAATGAAAGTTGTCATCCTTTATATAAACTACAATATTGTATTAGAAACTATATTTTTAAAACCAATATTTAAAGAATTCGCCAAGATATTGTAAAATGTTTTTTTGGTTAAAAAATTTCTTTAAAATTTAATATTTTCAGCTTATAAGCAACATAAACTTTTTGTCTTATAATATAAATTTAAATAATTCAAAAATATAATCCTTGTTATTAAAAATTATAATACCAAATTTTATTTAAATATTTTAAATGATTAAAAAAATAGATCAGAGGTATATTTATAGTAATTATACAGGCAAATTTGCTTGCGAAGTAGTACAAACTAAGGGATAGTTTTAATATTTTTTGATTTGCCTGATAATAATTTTGTTACAATAGCCTGCCTCTGAATCTATTTAATTTAAATGTTTTTTTAATACTTTGTAGTCTGTCTCATCTTTATTAGAGCATTACGCATAAGCTATATAATACATAAACCTAATAGTAATAATGGATATTAATCCGGCTTTCTACAAGTAAATACCCAAGTCAGCTACTGTACTGAAAATGGTTTGCTTATACTTATGTGTGGTTTTCTTTAACATCACTAAATATAGCACCGCCTAGTTTTAGATACCAACCACAGAATCCATTTTATCTAAAAACTTCTTTTCTAAGCTTTTCATAAAGAAGAATAAAAAAAGGGAAAATTGCAAAATGAGGGACATTATCTAAACGAATAACCAAAAAACCAAACCAAAATACAACAAAAATAAAAAAATAAAAAAAATAAAAACTAAAGAAAAAGCAAAAAAAAATAGAAACTATAGATGCTAATATGTTTAGCATAAATGATAAAAATTATTATATAATACTACAAGACTAAAGTCTAACAGAGTATTATATACATATAGAAAACTATAACTAAAACAACAAACAAAGATAAAAAATTTCTTCATGTACCCTCCTAGATTCCCAACACATCATTCCATTCATTGTTTATTCGTATATAGCAAACAAATTAACTCGTAACACTGTCAGTTTCAAACTGGAAACATTTCCAATTTGGAAGGAGTAAATACTGACGATTTTTTGGAGAGGGTAAGCTAGGATTCCTACTTTTTGACAAAAATCCAAAGGGAAGTAAGGGCACCTACTTTTATCACCTGATTTTAGTTTATTAGTAGCCCTTACCCCCCCAGATATATGAAAATTATCAGGTGTTATATATAATTTCCAAAAATTTTGACTCCCCCCCTAAAAAATCAGTTGATAAAAGTAGGCTCCCTAATACAATACTTATAAGAAATTTAAAGGAGAAAGTATAGTCAGAAAACTCATTTTTTTGTTGTTCCCCATTGTTTTACTATAGGATATTTGGTTGACAGAAAAAACATTATCTCTATCAAAATTTTTTATACAAGGGCTCCACCTTTTGCCAGTTATTTTGTAAAAGTATGCTTTTGGCTTGCATATTGAATATACAAAAGAGTCTCTAGAGCAATAGTTGATCTTTATAAAAACTGTTTTTCTGTGTTATTCTACTATACATTAAGCATAGGCAACTCTTTAACAAAAAGCTTCTTGATTTTTTTCCGTTAGTAATTTGGTTCAAGTGATCATCAGAAAAAGTTGGATAATTTAATATAAAATAATTTAGTAAAGTTTTATAAAAATACTAAATATTATTAAAAAAATTTAAATAATTACTACTTTTATTATTTGAATTTCTATATTTTGTTTATTAGTAAAATAATAAAGCGATTTAACAAAATCTTTATGAAGAATTTAATAGGTTTCAGTAAAGAAACCATTTAAAGTACCATACTTTCTAATTAAATCAATAGTATAGTATACCCATAATATAATTTTGGAAACTTTAATTCTGATAAAGAACTTGTTTGAAAAATATTAATAAATTGTTGAGCCCAATTTATTATTAAATTCTAGAAATAATTATATTAATATTAGTTATTAAAATTAGTTAATTAAAATATTGAAATATCAAAAAATAAATTTGAATAAATTTGAAACATTGTACAGTATATCAAATTACCTCAAAATCTTTCAAATTTTGGTTATCAAATTCTTCAAATTGGCTCATAATATACATATTATTCCAAACTTTATAAAGATTCAACAACTTTTTATTTAATGCTTCATTGATTTCTAAGTTATTCAGAACAAATATCATAACTTTCATAAGATTATGATATTCATTAGCTGTAATTTTAGAAAGTAATTGAAATCCATTTTTAAATATTTTAAGTTCCAGAAATCTAAGCATATTTGCTAATCTGTTATCTAATTTATTAAGTATTAAAGCTCTATATGATTGTTTTAAAAGATTATATATAAAAGTAATTTGATAGTTAAATAATCCCAAATTTAAATAATGCATTCTATCAATTACTGTAGCTTCATAAGTATTGTTATTTCTAAAATAAAAAATTGATATTACTGTAGATTCTTCAAAATAAGCAACTCCCTACATCAGGAAAATAAATAATGCGCAAATTTGTACAAATCTGCGATCCTGGAAAATTTTAACAAATTTTGCAATAACTTGTGATCAAGTGGTCTAAATTTAACGATTTTGGTACCATTCAATTCGTCTCGATGAGATGGATCAAATGGTACCAAACCCGTTAAATTCCAATTACTAGAACACAAAAAAATCATATTTATGTGAATTTTATAAACATTGAACGATCTTTCCAATCAGTGGTCCAAATTTAATGATTTTGGTACCATTCGATTCCTCTTGATGAGACGGTTCAAATGGTACCAAAAACGTCAAAATTGGATTACTGGTTAACAAGTTATTCACAAAAAACAATTTGTAGCGCAGTTTTGCGCAGAAATTTAAATAAGAAATTTAAATTTTTGCGCAGAACTGCGCTGCAAATTGTTTTTGCGAATAACTTGTTAACCAGTGATCCAATTTTGATGTTTTTGGTACCATTCGAACCATCTCATTAAGAGGAATCGAATGGTACCAAAATTATTAAATTTGGACCACTGGTTGAAAAGTTGTTCAATATTTAGAAAATTCACATAAATAGGATTTTCTTGTGTTCTAGTAATTGGAATTCAACGATTTTGGTACCATTCAATCCATCTCATCGAGACGAATCGAATAGTACCAAAATCGTTAAATTTAGACCACTGGATCACAAGTTATTGCAAAATTTGTTAAAATTTTTTAGGATCGCAGATTTGTGCAGATCTGCACCTTATTTATTTCCTGATGTAAAATAAGCAACTCCCTTGTTTTTTTCAAAAATCTCAAAAAACATGTTAGCATTTGCTACATATAAACCTTTTTTTTACTAAGTAAACTTAAAAAGGTTGATTAAATAAAGTTGTCCAGCATATAAAAATACACTTATAGTAAAAATTTGGTTTAATTTGGACAACTTTTTATTAGTACATTTTTCAATTTTTTCAAAAAACTCTATATTTTGAAAATAAGCAACTCCTCATTTTTTCATATAATTTTTTGGCCAAAAAAGGTTGCTTATTTTCGGGAATATATAGTAAATTATATATTATATTATATATTACGAATTTTACTTTTTTTAAAATAATTTAAGTTATTTTAAAATATTTCGCAATGATTCAAAAGTTTTAAAATTAATTTATTTAATATTAAATATTTCGCAATGGTTTGAAAATTTTAAAATTAATTTAAAAATTGTTATAGTAAATTAATTTTAAATCTTAAAATTTTTATTCAAAATATTTTAAATATATTCGCATATTTAATTAATTAGAATATTAAATTTTCCTAAATTTCCAAAAAATATTTGGTACCGATTCAATGCTTACTGTTTGTCCTTCATTCTTATTATAATAGTATTGCATGTTTTTATAATTTCTAAGTTCATATCTTTTTTTAATGAAATTTGTATTTGTTAAATTATCTTTTTTTACTAAACAAAAATGGCAAAAATGTTTAGGAGAGTAACAAAAATCAGGTGATTTTTTAGGAGGAGAGGGGGTAAAAAAAAGTTAAAATTATATATAAGAACCTGACTATATATATAATAAGAAAAAAGGAAGGAGTAGGCCTCTGACAAAAAATAATCAGGTGATTAATGATACGGCCCTTAGACTTTGTTAATTTATATATTAAGCAAAAGGTTGCAACTTCTGGCCAATTTGCAATTATTGTTAAAATTTTTGGATAGAACCAAATAAATTTGTTATTAAATAACAAATTAGTTCTGTTCTTTGAGAATAATTGAATTGGCTCCAAAATTATATTTAAACATTTATGAAATATTTGTCTTTTTATTTCTTTTCCTAAATTAGAAGATTTTATTGTATCTGGTTTTAATATTTACACTAGATTATTTTATTTGGTGCCCTATGTTGACAGTGTTACCAACGGGGCACCTCTATATCATAGTCAATACAAATGCGTATTGTGTGTATAAGCCTCTGCGAATACAAACAATACAAATACGTATGTAGTGAGATATGGTTAGTAAATAGTTTATCGCCCATTTGGGCGATATTCTAATAAGTAAAATAAATAATAAACAATTGAAACAATTGATTACATAATGTATGTCATTTTGGATCTATAGGAGGGCAAATCCGAATATTCATTAAAATTTCCCAATAGTAAAATTTGAACGTTTACTTAATGTGCCACAGTTAGGGCTTTTTTTTAGAATTATTTGCCGGATGGGAATTTTTTATTACTATTCATTAGTTAGTCAGAGCATATTGTAATACCCAGCAGGCATGATTGAAATACCCGAAGGGCAAATCCGAAATGTTTTTTATTAGCTATTATATGTTTCATTTGACCAAAACACTATTAAATATATTTCTTCTTGAAACTTAAAAGAAAAGAGCATTTTTTACAAAAGAGAAATAAAAAAATTCAATAACTTTACTAATTCTTGTCCAAAATTCATGAAATTTCACAGGAAAAATTTTGTGACTATACTCTAATGGTTTGTAGAACTTGAACATATATTATTATGTAGCTTTCAAAAATCTAGCATATGATGGTGATTTTTCCATCTTCATCAAAATTGAAAATTTTAAAAAATTCCAAATCTGGAAATAAAATGAAAAATCATTGTTAATCGATGAATATTTGACCAAATGAGCTGAAATTTTAATTATAAACTCTCGAATATCTATTATATCAACTTACTTACTGGATTTTTTGAGGCTTCATTTTGAGAAATACCTTCCGACATCTATTGAAGTTAGAGCAAAATTTACAAAAACGTAGGTTTCCGAATTTTACAAAAACGTTGATATCTTCACGAGTTTTCAATATCTTTTTATGAAATTTGATATTCAAATGCTCTGAGATATGCTTTAGAAGTTTACTTAATCAAAGTTGTTTAGTTAGCTTAATAGAATTTCTCATAAATAACGACAAATAGTGGGTTATATAAAGAAAGCATATAGAAAGAAATAAAAATTTGTAATACGTTTTGTTGTAAAATCTTTTTTTTATATTTATACTCTATACCATATTTGGATTTTTTTATATATTGTACTTTATAATTAATATAGAATTAATTTTATTTTTTATATATTTATACTCTATACCATATTTGGATTTTTTTATATATTGTACTTTATACTTAATATAGAATCAATTTTATTTTTTTATGTTATTTATTTTATACCATATTTGTACGAGTCATCTCAGTTGACTAATTATAAGTCATAGTCAGTTATTGACACTTATAAAAAAATATAATAATAGCAATTTAGCTAATTAAAATTTAAATAAACAAATGTCTATTTGAAAAATTACCTCAACATGATGATATAATTTTAATAAATGAAAAGAAATTAATAAAAAAAATTTGACTAGTGGCCCACATGTAGAATCTAGCAAAAACAAAAAATTATTATAGATTATTCAAAGATTTATTTTATTGCTTGTTTTGAGTAAAAAATATTATGTAATAAAAATAGAATTAATTAATAAAAAATTATTTAAATGCATTCAATATTTCTAGTTAAAAAATTTATTAAACAAAAAAAAAGACTGTTCAATCAAAAGAAAATTTCATACCAAAATTTGAATATATTACACATGTTGAAAAATTTTTTAATTGCTACTTAAAACAAGATAAAACTATATTTCAAAAATATAAAATATAATGATAAGCTTATCTATATATATGATACAAAAGAAAAAACATATAATTTTTTTGAGTTATTAAATATATGTTGTTATAATGAAGAAAAAATTATTTATAATAATTTAATTTTAAATTTTTGTCCAACTTGTGATTAAGTTGAATTTTTTAAATGTAAATAAAATAGAATATAATAAAAAATATATAAATATTACTATGTAATTTATCTTATTTTCAATAAATTTTTTTTAAAATGTCTGTTTCAAAAACAAAAAGTAAAAAAAAAACAAAAACTGCTAAGACAAGATGTCTAAACTGCAAAAACCAAAAAATTAAATGTGAAGTTTCAGAACATAATTCAAATATTTGCAAATACTGCTTTAAAAAAAATTTAACTGAACAGGATTGTATTAAAATCAAGCCTTCTTGTTATAAAAAAGAGATTAAAAATTTCAATAAACTTTTAATGAAACAAAATTAAAGAATTTTGAACTTGAAAAACAGATTTCAGCTTTGAAACGAAATCATCAATTATTTAAAAAAAACATAGAAAATTTAAACACTATTCTTAATTTTTAATAATTTTCAGAAAAAATTTATAAAAACATAGCATATTTTACTTAATTTTATAAAAATAATTTTTTTTAAAATGTAAAGTAGCTAGATGTAGTATTAATTCAAAAAATTTAAAAAATGTGATTATAAAAAAAAAAAGTTAAAGCAAATAAAAAAAATGGATACCAATAATAAATTTTACTCCACTTTGTTATTAATATTTTCAAGTGTATTTTCAAAATAAAAAACAAACCAATTCCAATTCCGCTACCAAATATTGATAATAACAAACTAGATGATAATTCTAATACACAAACAACTAGTACAACTATTATACTACTACTGAAACCAACAAATACTAAACCTGACTTTAATTTTTCAAAAAGACCTAAAGATTTGCCGCAACTAGAAGAATCAACTACTAATTCAACTACAACTACTACTATACCTCCTAGTACTACTTTAACTACTATTACTAATTCAACTAAAAATGATATTTTTTCAAAAACTACTTCAACAACAAATCTACTAATATTCTATCAAAACCAATATCTAACAATAATATTAGTTGTCAAATTTGCAAAATAGAATTAAAACAAACTAAAATTGAAGAACATTTGAGAGAACAAATCAGAAATTCTTTATTAAAAGATTTTATATGTAATAAATTACAAATAAAAAAAAGCACAACAGAATTTGATAATATGAAAGCAATATTTTATAAAGTTACAAATGTAAAGATAAGAGAATTAATTGAAACATTAAAAAAATATATAGAAAAATATGGTGAAAATTTTATTAATTATTTGCTTAAAGACTTGAAATAAAAAATATATTATAATTTCGATAAATTGATGCTTGGAATAATCGCCACTATAATTAAAATTTCTAATTTATCTTTTTTTTTTTATAAATTTTATCTATAATTTTTTATATAAATATATTTTAATTTTTAAAAAAACTTAATATAAAAATGGCAACAGTTAATAAAATTGAAAGCAAATTACTCGAATTAAAAACCTTTTAGAACTACAAAACAATATTCTTGAAAATGACAATACTATACTTTCAAATGCAAAAAAAAGCTTTGCCAAAATATTTTATTCTAAATTACAATTATTTAAATTTTATTAAATACAATACTAAAAATAATAAATTATTTATTTGAAAAATAATTTTAGCACTAAAAATTCTTTCTGATATTTTCTTTACATATTTCACAATTTCTAAATATTCAAGAACTCAATTAGATGCTATTTACTGTTTTATTACAAATAGTTTTTATTATCAGTATATAATTAATATATTTATATTTATATTTATATTAAATTTTTTGTTAAAAAATACTTGCAACTGTATTAAAAAATATTTATTTTTATTTTCAAATATGTAAAGATTTTTATAGTAGCTTGTTGTCAAATATTTTCAAGTTGTAATTTTTATTGTGAAGTTTTTATTCAGATAATTTTCTTTTTCTTTATATCTTATTTACTCATATTCTATATTTTATCTATATTTTTTAGCTTGGTTTACTAAACATTTTTTATTCAATAAAATAGAAATTTAGTTTTAATACAAATAATTCTTTGTATTTGCTCAAGCATGTTCACCAATGTCAAGGTATTTTTATTTGAATATGTAAAAATAAAAAAAATATGAACTGAATTTTTCAAGTAACGAAACTATTCAAAACACTAGCTCATTAATGAATAGTATGATGTCTGTTAACAAATTTTGAATATTAAGCAGTTCTTATATTAAATGCTTCTAAACAAAAGAATAAGAATAACCTAGTGATTGCTTTATTAACAAGTAACTAGCCTCAATATCACAGGAATTTTTGGATTTAAAACAATTAATTCAAGAAGAAATCTACGTATTTCTATAAAAAACAAATAAAAAAATATATTAATTATATTAAAATTTTCTATTAATAAATTTATAATACTTATATAAATAAAAAATTTATAAAAGTCTTTTGTTTTTCTTGTTTTTTTTTAATATCTAAATACAAAAATATATACAAAAAAAATTTTAAAATTCTATTCTAAATTTTTTGAAAAACAAACAGAAGCAACAACTTTCAAATATATATATATTATTGAACATGTACTTATTAATTAAATTTTTATTAATAAATTTATACTATGTTAAAAAGTATATAAACTCTTTATTTTTTCTTTGGCTAATTATTAAAAAATATATATATTAATAAATAAAAGGTGAGAGAGTCTCACAAACTGTAAAAAATAAATATTTTTACTAACTCTCATTTTTTTTACATATACGGTAACCTCATGGAATGGCGGTTCTGTTCTGGTTTTTATAATTGTAATTCATTTATTTTTGAATTATTTATGTTATAAATCCAGATGCCAAAAAATAACACAATTGGATATTATGCTGTTCGAGTTGATATATTTTTTAATACTCTTAGTATAATAAATTATAATTAATTAGTACAATTTTAAATAATATAATATTTTTAATAATTTTATTAATAAAATTATAAAAATATATAATTCTTTAAATTTTACTAATTGATTCTTTATTTCTCACTCTAAGTAAATTTGTTTTTTTTTGTTGTTAAAATGAGGTTTTGCTTTTATTTTTAGATGGCTACTATACATATCCTCTAAAATTGTTATTTATACTCTCTAGCAAAATTAAAAAATTGTAAAATTTTGAGCAAAGTTATTTTGACAACCATTTGACTAAATTTAATAATTTTTTTTATTTAAATTATAGGATTTTGTAGAATTAAAATAAAAAAAAGTTTATCAAATTTAGTTAATAGTTGTCAAGATACCTTTGCTCAAAATTAGAGAAAAGTCAAAACGTCTATCAAAATAAAAGCTGTATCAAAGTTTTTTAAAACTTTGAGCAAAGATATCTTGACAACCATCTGACCAACTTCAATATTCTTTTTTTTATTTGAATTCTATGAATTTATAGAATTCAAATAAAAAAAAGTTTATCGAATTTGGCCAGATAGCTGTCAAGATATCTTCGTTCAAAATTTTAAAAAAACTTTGGCGCAGCTTTTATTTTAATAGACATTTTAATTTTTCTCTAACTTTGAATGAAGGTTTCTTGACAACCATCTAACTAAATTCAATAATTTTTTTATTTTAATTCTATAAATTCATATTATACAAATAAAAAAAGTTCATTGAAATTAGTTAGATGTGTGTCAAGATACCTTCGCTCAAAGTTGGAAAAAATCAAAATATCTATTAAAATAAAAGCTGCGCCAAATTTTTTTAAAACTTTAAGCAAAAATATCTAGACAATCATCTGACCAAATTCTATGAACTTTTTTTTATTTGAATTTTATGAATCCATGAATTTAAATAAAAAAAGTTTATTGAATTTGGTCAAATGGTTGTCTAGATATTTTTGCTCAAAGTTTTAAAAAAACTTTGGTACAGCTTTTATTTTAATAGACATTTTGATTTTTCTCTAACTTTGAGCAAAGGTATCTTAACAACTATCTAACTAAATTTAATAAACTTTTTATTTGGATTCTATGAATTCATATAATTCAAATAAAAAAAAGTTCATTGAATTTGGTCAAATAGTTGTCTAGATAACTTTGCTCAAAGTTTTAAAAAAACTTTGGCACAGCTTTTATTTTAATAGACATTTTAATTTTTCTCCAACTTTGAGCAAAGATATCTTGACATACATCTGACTAATTTCAATGAACTTTTTTTATTTGAGTTATATGAATTTATAGAATTAAAATAAAAAAAAATTTATTAAATTTAGTCAGATAGTTGTTAAGAAACCTTTGCTCAAAGTTAAAAAAAAATCAAAACATTATAAAAATAAAAGCTGTGCCTAAGTTTTTAAAATTTTGAACAAAAATATCTTGACAGCCATCTTACCAAATTCAATGAACTTTTTTTATTTGAATTCTATATAAATTTATAGAATTCAAATAAAAAAAAGTTTATTGAATTTGGTCAAATAGTTGTTAAGATATCTTCACTCAAATTTTTAAAAAACTTTGGTATAGCTTTTATTTTGATAGATGTTTTGATTTTTTTCTAACTTTGAGTAAAGATTTCTTGACAACTACTTAATTAAATTCAATGAACTTGTTTTATTTTAATTCTATAATTTTATATAATTCAAATAAATAAAGTTTATTAAATTTAGTCAAATGATCATCAAAATATCTTTACTCAAAGTTTTAAAATTTTTAATTTTTATAGGAGGTATAAATAGCAAATTTAGGGAGTATGTATAGTAGTCACCTATTTTTATTAATAAAATATATAAGATTTCTCATGGGATTTTTAAATTACAAATTATTATACAAGAGTTAAGACTCAAACTATAAATAAATTAATTCTATTTAAATTATCTGCAATCTAAACCAACTAAAGTGGTTAAAACTCATCTAGATTTGGGTATTAGTAGAAAAGCTATATTTGATTCAATTATATAAACAAATATTAATTTTTCTAAGTGCTAGCCCAAGAGATGAGCAGATATTAGTATTGTTTTTATATAATTAGTCTAGTAGATCATATATACAATTAATATATAGAGCTTTATTGCAAAAAGATGTACATAAAGGTTTAGTAGATATAGAATGAGAAGGTTGTTGTAGTAAGTTTTGTAAAGATTTAGTATGCAAGTTTTGTACAGTATGGTTTCCATAACTGTTTATAAGTTTTTTGTAGAATAAGCAAAAGGAGTTTAATAATAATATTAGATATTTTTGTAAGAGATATATTGAAATATATTATTAATCAATGATATAAGGATGAAGCCTTGAATTGTAGTATAGAAGGTTGTAGTATTAAAGGGCATCCAGAAATAATGTTATACAAGAGAGGAGGGTCGGATAAAAGATAACATTTTTTCCAATAAGTAGGGGGGGTCAAAAAAATATAATACAATTTTTTTAGAAAAAATTAGATAAAAACTAATCCAGTGGTCCAATTTTAATGATTTTAGTACATCTCAGTGAGAGGAGTCGAATGGTACCAACTTCATTTCATTTGGATTACTGAATCAAAAGTTATTGGCCAAATACTATTGATCATATCTTTTCTTATAAAATTACTATATAACCAAAAGTTTTTTGTGAATATCTTTTGATTCAGTGATCCAAATAACATTATTTTGGTATCATTAAATTTGTCTCACTGAGATAAATCGAATAGTGCCTAAATCATCCAAATTGGATCACTTTGTCACAAGATATTCAAGTTTTTGTAAAATTTTATATATAAATATACGAATTTTGAAAAATTTTTTTATATAGTAGAGAAGGGGTCAAGCACTACTATAAGGGGATATATAACGTTATTTATAAATGCACCTAAAAGGTGTAGATTGTATAAGAGAAAGGCAATAGTGTATTATAAGATTGTTATGTAGTTGCTATAGTTCAGCAGATGATATATTTGATAAGTCTAAGAAGGTGAAATTTTTGATTGTACTTTGGATAATATCTAGGAAATAGTTAAATATACAAGAAAACAACTTTGTATTACACAAGTAGATCAATTACTGACCAAACTATCACTCTTATAAATTGGTTATACAAACAAAATTTCATATTTAAAATTCGCTTTTCTTTATTTTTTTTGACACATTTACATATAAAAGTAGCTGGTTTATGAAATTAAAGTTGCTTATACCCCATATATATAAACAAAGTCTTTCTATTTAAATTGGACCACTAGTTACTTTTTTTTTTAGTTTTATAAATTTTTTTTACTATTTTGGTAATAGAAAGTTAAACATATATTTTATTTTTGAAGTTTTTAATAAAAAAGCTATGAGTTTTTTTTGTTTAAAGCATTTAAAAAGAGTTTTTCTTTTATTATTGTATATTTTTTTCATGTATCTAATAAAATTTTGCTTAGTTTAGAGATATTTCAAACTGCTAATTCTATTTTTTAAAAAAATTTAAAGATAAACTAGTGAAAAAAATTATATAATTATAAACATGAGCATCCTGCTATTATCGGCTAATAATTATTTTTGCATAGTTGGATTGATTATTGGCTAATATTTTATTTTGAACATGGGTAATATTGTATCACTTATAGATTTATATATGGTGACAGTTTTAAAGATCAATTACAGTCAGATCTCCATAAATGCAACCTCCATAAATGCAATATCTCTCTAAATGCACGTTTTTTTCTATTCCATAAAATGTTATTAGTGCTAAATGTACGTTCTATATTTTGTAAATGCACGTTCTTTTGAATAACATTTTATATCACACTAACCTCTCTAAATGCACGTGGCCAATCGAATTTTAGTATTTAAGATAGGTTATACAGTTTTGGTAGAAGTTATACAAACTTGATTATCTAATTTTTAAAGCTACAATTTAATTGGCTTTCTCTAAATGCAAACCTCCCTAAATGCATGTTGTAGGCTTGTCCCTACAAGTTGCATTTATGGAGGGTTGACTGTATCTACTTGTTATAATATTGAGTTGTTCCTCCGTATATTTAACTATCCCCTATATAATATTTAATATATTATTAAAATCTGGTCAAGAAGTTAGTAATCTGTTTGATTGCATGTTATGCAAGTTGGATATAAGTAAACTTGTTCAATATTCAAATATATATATATTCAGCCTTAAACTAGTTTGCAAACTTCAGACCAGACTTGGACCAGACTCAAGCTTAATTAAAAGTTGAAACAAAAAGTTTGTGTTTGGTCTAATGATCAAATCCAAACTCAAACTTAACAAAAGTTCAGTTTAGTTTGGATCTGTAAGAGCACTATTAATAAGACTACAATTAGTTATATATACAATTTTAGTTATTAAGAAATTGAATTTAATAATGTATTTATTTTATATAATACTGAGATTAATTTTAAACTTATTTAAAGGCTCTGTCTGCAAATTACCTACTAATTGCTATATCTGAAACTTATTTGTAGGTTTTCTATTTGAGTCTCTGATTTTTAATATTTTTTTGTAATACCAAGCTTAATTGTTAATTTTAAATTTTAGGGCTACTTTATTTTTAAAATAAACTTTACTAAATTAGAAATAGATTTTATATTTATACTAATTTGAATTTTTATACCAGAGGTGATTCTATAATTGGCAAAGCCAATTATTCTTTACAAATATTGATAGTATTCTTCATATTTACTACTATAGTAGTATTAATTCTTTGCCATACTAGTTTCTTTTTAGGAATTCTTTGATTTAAATATGTACTTTTACTTGGATTTTACTGATTTTACTACAAAACTTTATATTTGATTATAAACTTCAATTCTTTTGGTTACAAATATTTTATCTCTAGTCAGACTCAAACCATTAACCTTGTTTATAGAAGAACAAGAGCTTAACAACTAAACTAAAGAACCTAAACCCTTATTGTATTTTTATACAATAGCTAATTTCATTTTTTAAACTTTAATATACATAAGGTAAAAAGGGGTAATTTGGCGAAGTTAACATAACTAATATAAAAACTTTTTTATTTTAATATTAAAAAAATTTCTATTTTTTTGTATTAAACTTTATATATGATTTAGAATTATTTTATAAAAAATTAGTCATATAACAACTTGTTTTAACGTGACATTAAATGGATTATAAATTGTATCAAAAAGCTTAATTTTAGAGAGGTAGGGGTAATTTGGCGAATTTATGGTATCTTGTGTGATCCAGTGGTAAGAATTAAATAATTTTATATCATTCGATTTGTCTCGATGAGGTGAATCGAATAATATAAAGTTTAACCAATTCTGATCACTGGATCACAAAATATCATCAATTATATGTTGCACAAAAATGATCCTTGGGGGTATTTTGACGAAGTGTAAACATGACAAAGAATCAAAAATATCTTGTGACCCAGTGATCAGAACCAGGCAAGCTTGGTACCATTCGATTCGTCTCATCGAGACAAATCGAAAGGTATAAAAATTATTCGATTCTGACCATTAGATAAGGTGATATTAAAATTCGCCAAATTACCTGTATTCGCCAAATTACCCCCTTTTACCTTATATTTTTAAACTATTTTTTTTTTGTATATAACTATTAACAAATATATTAATTAATAATTTAACAAAATTTTATATATTTTAAAGATACTTATTATAATGCTAATTAGGATTTCTTAAACTTAAATCAAATCAAATATTAGGCATATTTGAATTTGGTTAAATCAGATTAGCCTTGATTTAAATTAAAAATTCTATATTTGAATTTGATTAAATTTAAATTTTTTAAAGTTTTGCTTATAAATTTTTTAAATTAATTAAATCAATATTTTAAATATTTGATCAAATCAAATCAAATTGTGAAAACCTAATATTAATATATACTGTATAAAATTTTTGCAATTATAAAAATTATATATATATATACAGTATAAATTTTTTTTTTATTCTATAAACTCTACTGGATATTTAAAGTTAGAATCTGCTATAGGTGTACTACTCATAACGATATATCTATAAATATAAAATTTAAATTAATTGATGATCCGCCACAAATCAATAGTGTAACATGATGCAAATTACTATGTAAATCCTATAATATAGGAATATTTTTGGCAACCTAAGGAAAACTTAGAAAACTTTTTTTCTTACTAAGTTAATGAATCATATCTACTAAGTGAAAATTGTAGAGCTCATCGAGACGAGTCTAATGGTAGATAGATCATCGAAATCGGACCAGTAGATAATAAGATATCTTCAAAAAACGATTGGTCGACTATATAAAATTTTGTGTAAACAAACCTATTGTTTATATATAGTCGGCCAATCGTTTTTCGAAGGTATCTCATCATCTACTGGGCCGATTTCAATGATCTAACTACCATTAGACTCGTCTCAATGAGCTCTACAATTTTCACTTAGTAACCATGACTTCTTAACTTAGTAAGAAAAAATGTTTACCTTGGGTGGGCAAAAAAATTCCTACATTTTAGAATTTACATATCAACAAATAGTAAGGATCTGCGTCACATTACACTATGATCACACTATCGATTTGTGGCGGATCATCAATTAAAAAAAATTATGAGAGTTCTCATTCATCGCCAGTGTGATGCATCGCCACCCCGATCGACCAATCGGGATGCAGGATCAGGTGTAACGTGAAATCGAAGCAAAACAATCTTTTTTAAAAAATCGCTTCTAACTTAAAATTTTGACTAAGAAACTACACTTTTTTCTTGACAAAAAAAATTCTTGTTTTGATTAATATAAAATCAAAACAAACAAAATGATTGGTCGATCAGGGGTAGCACTAGCGATGAATGTTAAAAATCAAAAATTATATATATATATTTTATATATATTAATAAATAAATTTTTAAAATAAAAGATTAAAATTATTACTCTTTGTTAGCAACCACTTCACGACACTTTACAAGAACAGAATATTTTAATACCCAACGTGGTAATAATTCTGAAGTGAAAGGAAACTTTGTATCTTTTAAGATTTTTTGAAATGTTGTTGATGGTAAAATATCTATTTTAAAAATTTAAAGGCAATTTATAATCAAATAATTGAACAACAATAAAAAAAAAAAAATAAAGAATAATTACAGTAATTAATTACCAGTAGGATCTTTATGAGTTAATAGTTCTATATCATGCTCTTTCGCATAGCTAATCATTTTGCTTGGCAAATCACAAAGTTTATTTGATCAATTTTTGGTGGAACCTATTTAACAGAAAGTTTACAAAAAAGGCAATAAACAAAATGAAAAATATGCACAACAAGATAATTATTACTTCTACTACATTTAAAAATCTTTCAAATCTATTTTTTGTAAATTCGTTTACGCCCAATTTTTAATTCTATCATTTCTATAATGAAATTCCAATTCTTTCCAAACTTCAACCAATGCTTCGAAATCATCCATTACTAAATAAGAGTCATCTTGATCTTGATCATCAAATAATAAACCATTAAAATAAACAATAAAACTATCTATATAAGTAATGCCAAGCAGACAAAATAAATGGTGAAGAGATTGAGAAATATAGGATGGAGGAGGAATGGAAGGATTATCAGCTGAGGTAGATGATGAAGAAAGATAAAATAGTTTTGCTGTTCATATTATAGAAAAATTTAAATAAATATTTGAGAATGATTTATAATAGATTTATAAACATAAATAAAATTACCTGTTATTTCAAAATTATTACGACCTTTAAGTTTAAAACTTTGATCATAAGGACTTGTCACGAGTTTGATCAATACCTCAAAAAAAAGAACCAAAAAAAAAATCCTTACAGTGATATGAAGTATGCACGTTTTTTAGAGAATTTTCGAGACAACCTGCAGCTATAATTTAAATACAAATTATTTAATAAACCGAAGTCAAAATAAACTTATAATAGACAATCACGGGAATGATTCAATTTCTCGTGATGTATTTCGACATACTATGGCAAATAATATATTTTTTATAACGCTAAAACTTTTTGCCGATTGAAAACTTTATACATTTTTCTATAGATTTTTTTTTTAAAAACACTGCCCGTTAACTTTGTAGAGCTCCTGTGTATAAAGTTACCAGTCGGTTTTTTAAAAAAGAAAAGTTTTTAACGTTTAGAAAAAAATACTAAGTATATTTTGGCACAGCAAATCAGATACATGAATTTTATCCGGCAGCTTACTATGATAGTGCTTGCCAAATAACTCGAGTTATTTGGCAGTGATTGCGTCATCTGCCAAATAACTTCGTTATTTGGCAGCTTACGTAATCACTACCAAAAACTCGAGTCATTTAGCAAGCACAATTAAACTACCGGATAACACCGTTATTGTATGCTACGCAGCCAATAACTTGTTTATCTGACAGCGAATTTAATATGTATCATTTCTGGATCCCTTTGGGACCCAGAAGCTGACATATTAAATTCACAGCCAGATAAAATTATTTAAACATATTCTATTTCGTTTGGTCTTTTTTTCCAAATCGGATATTTTAGAGTGGTAATACAGATAGTAGAAAATGGTAACTTTCATGGTTAATCGTATCCTTTTTGGTTAATTTTTTAAAGTTTTTGGTTAATTTTTTAAAATTTTTTAAACAAATTAGGGGGGTGTCTAAAGCCTAGCACCTTACGAAATTACCCGGATCATGGGAAATTACGGAAAGGGATTAATTCTGATTTTTTTTCGGAAAATCAAATTTGATTAAATTTTAAATAC
>QKWP01000822.1:0-18174 GCA_003550325.1 Gigaspora rosea
TAAGTTATTTCACGATTGCTTAAGTCTATTGCATCATTCAGATTAATTTCTAATAATCTTCTTTAATCTGATAAAACTAATGTTTTTAAAAATTCTGCATGTAACTAATAGATTAGTTGTAGCGTAGAAATTAAGAGAAAAAAATTAAAAGGTTTTTTAAGTATTATCGGTAATTCAAGATATCGGAATGCAATTTATTTTTTTTTGTTATCTGATCGTGATCGCTGCGCAAAAGTTTATTTAGTAGATTATCGAATTTGGCGCATTTATTGGATGTATTACGTTGTCCCTATTCAAATTTGGTGCCTGTATATAAAAAGTAGATGTCTTATGATGTCCTTGTCTAAATTTGGCGCTTTTAAAAATATTTGATATCTTATGCTGTCCCGCACTGTATTAAGTAAAAGCTTCTTGTGCTCTAATTGAAAAATATAGAGAAAGTTTTCCTAATTTTAATGGTAATTAAATCATCAAAATTGGCTTGGTAGAACAGGACCCCAAACAATACATATAGAGATTACATTAGCTTTAATATAAACTTTTTAAAATTTTTATCCACTTTTTATCAGAGCTAATTAATCATATTTTACATATAAGCTTTAATATTTAATAAAATTTAACCAATTTTCTACTTTTTTTAAAAAATTTTTTTTTATCCAAATTTTAAATATAGCCTATTTAAAATTTATTAATTTTATCCACTTTTAATAATATAACATTAAAAGCTTTTATCCACATTTAAATGTAACCTTTTGGCCAATATCCACTTTTCAAATATAACATTTTTGTAAAAAGGTAACCTTTTTAGCCAAAATTCCAATGTAACCCCTATATATATTGTTCGGGGTCCTGGTAGAACCCAAGATACTTGGGGTCAAAGAAGAGAATATAAAGATTTGCAAATTTACTATTATACAAAGTATTATACTTTGTCTAACAATAAATTTGCAAATTCTTATATTCTTTTCTTTGATCCCAAGTATCTTGGATTTTACCAAGCCAATTTTGATGATTTAATTACTATTAAATTCAGGGGAACCTCTTCTTTAACTTTTAATTAGAGCACAAAAGCTTTTACTTAATAGCAGCTTTCATATTTGCTTTCATATTTTTAAAAGATTATTTTAACCAATCAGATTATAATATAGAGTAAGTTACTCATTGGACTTAAAGAATATAGTAAAGAATTAATCAACTTTAGTGAAAAATTTTTATCTTTTTGCTTAAAATTAAGAACTAAAACTTTAAACAAAAGAGTATTAAATGTCAAAAAATATATATTTAAAATTTAAAGAGACTTTTATATGTATGCTTTTAAATAAATTCAATTTAAATAATTTTTTTGCATAATTTTATATATAAAATTGGTGAGTCAACTTATTTGGTCTATAAGTAATTGTACTCAGTTGAACATATTCCTTAACTGCTATTGTGAATTTTTAAAAATTTTTAATATTTTTTTTACTTTTAAATTATAAAAATATTATATCTGATCCTACAATATAATTGGTCAATTGCAACTTAGTAACTATTACTACTAGCAACAAATAAATTTGCTTTAAACTTTTTACTATAAAATTTATTCTTTACTGTAATTTTTTAATTTTTACAAGTACTATATTTTTTCAAAATAAGCTATTTTTAAAAAATAAACTACTCTTTTATTTTTTTAAAAATTTGTAAAGAGATTGTAGTAGTTGCTATATATAAAAGTCTAAACTTTACTAAGTAAATCTCAAAATGCTTTTAAATAAAGTTGTTCAGGACATCAAATACATCTATAGTAAAATTTGGTTTATTTGGACAACTTTTTATTAGTACACTTTCAATTTTTAACAAATTCAACAATTTGAAAATAAGCTATATTTACATTTTTTTGTATAACTTTTGCCCAAAAATAGTAGCTTATTTTGAAAAAAACATAATAAATTACTAAAAGCATAAGGTGCACTGCCCTATTTCCATGAACTTTTTTTTGTTTTATACAAAATTTTTTAAAAAATAAATATGTTTTTATAAAGTTACATATATATAATTTATAACTAATTTTTTTTTTTTAAAAATTTCTCAGTCAAATGACCGAGGCGCAGTTGGCGCTCTTTATTAAGACTATCACAATTTTACATGTTTTTAACTACATTAAATTTTAAGGCACTATAAACTCGTTTTATTTTGGGGGATTTCTCTCCTAGATTGAAATGTAACTGCCAGAGTTCTTTTTTGAACTGGAACTCAGCCTGCCGTATGGCTCCAGTTCTAGATATTATCTCTCTACCCCATTTGGCTTTTGCAAATAAGTACCATATTGTGTATATTACCTGAATATGAAGCCACTATGCGGCTTGCTGTTTCCTCTTCTCTTTTACGTTACCGCTTCAAGTGCTTCTTGGGAAGTGAATAGAGGGAGCGTACCTGCTATAATATCCATCATCTTATAGGCTACTTGCCATATTTCTTTACTCATGTCACATTCAATTGAAAATGCTCGATGGTTTGTCTGGTTTCGGTACACCATATGCAATCGCCCTGTGTTTTGGGTCTAGATGACGTGTTTAGTACCTGAGAGGTAAGGCCCCATGGTGCAGCCGCTAGCAAATATCTAGTTTTTTGTTAATATGTTCTTTTGTTTTTAGCTAACTAAAATTGTCCAGTTGGTTATTATCCGAGGTTACATTGATCCCACATCTTAATGCATTTAAACGCCGCACTATCCATTTGACTGTCATCTCCTGACCGTTTGTTTTGCCAATTATCAGGTCTTCCAGAGCCCACAGCCAGTTACTCGTCGATGAGATATCCCTGCCTAATTTTATCCAAGTGTGTATGTGTCCTCTTTATTCTTTCAGCCAGGCCTTCTTACTGACTGGGGTTGCCTTTAGCGCTTGTATAACACTGAGATTCTTTTTGGACCTAATTTCCCCTTAAATTACGTTTCTTTTGTGACAGGCTCAAGTAGCACTGCTTGTGCACAACACTTCCAATTATTATGAGTCGTGCATTTAACATGTTCTGGATGACCGGAGCACCAATCCGTCTTCGTTAGTGTTCTTTTAGAATGTGGCATATTTGGGAAGGAACTTGGATTTGTGTTTTATCCAGTTTGAGATGAGGTCATTAATCGCGGATATGTGTTTTCTTTTAGGGTGAAGAATGTAGGCAGTGTACCACATTCTAGAAAGAACCAGGGACTTGGCCAATATTATCTTCCCTTTAAACGAGAGATTCCTCGCGTTTAATTTTTCTATCTGAGCTTTTATTTTGTTAATAATTTCCTCCCAAAGTCCTTTCTTTGGAGAGCCATCTCTTAAAACTTCAAAGCCTAGAATTTTGAAGGAGGTTTGTTCAGGGACCTTCTCGTAAAGTTCTTCCTCTGGTAAGTTTACAACTTCTGCAGAGGGTGTAAGTGGGACTAGTTTAGTTTTTTTCTTGTTTATTCTGGCATTTGAAGCTTTTTCATAATCTTCAAGCATTTTAATTGAGGTTTCCCAGTCTGAACGAGAGCTGTTTCCCAGAGAGAGGTCATCGGCATATACTGTAAGTTTGAAAGAGCAATGTGGTCCCAAAGGTATACCCCTGATCTTCTTATCGATCTGCAAAAGAAGCAGTTCAAATGCAAGTATGTAGAGCAAGGGAGAGAGAGGATCCCCTTGTCTCACCCCCACCCTACTGTGAATGGAAAAGATATAGAACCATCTCCAATAATATGTGCCTTTTGGTTTTTAAAGAGGTTTTTTATTAATTCTATAATTCTCTTGTTGAATTTCATCTTCTCCATTATGAGGGCCAAGAATTTATGGTTAACTCTGTCGAAAGCTTTAGCCTGGTCGATCAGTAGGATCCAGTGTTGAACAGTTGAGTCACATGAGTTTCGTAGTGTAGTCATTATATTCATGGCGGCATCGACTATGAACCTGTCCTTAATAAAACCCTGTTGGTGTTCAGGTATAACTGCCCTACATATTTTATTCATTCTGTCTGCAAAAATTTTCATAAAGATTTTAGCGTCCCCGTTGACCATTGAGATGGGGCGCCAATTTTTAACAAAAGATAGATCCTCCCCCTTTTTAGGTATTAGCATAATTAGGCTCTTGTGTCAGGATATTGGCATGGAGCCTCCTTCTAAGACCTTGTTGAATACCTTCACTAAGACCGGGGCTACTGTTTCATTTGTGAGCTTGCAGAACTCGTAGGTGAGCCCGTCTGTTTCGAGAAATTTGTTATTAGGAAGAGAACAAATAACCTGTGAAATTTCCTCTGCAGTTATGGGTTTACACATGTCGTTGTTCATTGTTTTTGTGATCACAGGGAGATCATTTACAAACTTTTCTGCTTCTGATCTATCCATGGGCTCTAGAGTGTAGATTTGTGTAAAGAATTGTTGTATATGTTGTAGGACATTTATGTTTTCTGAATTCTATTGTCAGGAACATTGATCTCATCTAGTTTGTTTTGGTTTTGTCTCAACTTGTATCTTGCAAAAAAATACTTTGTCGACTTTTCACCTTTTTCGATCTATCTGGCCTTGGACCTGAGAAGCTATTTGTCTATGAGATCAGAATTTTTTTTCTCAATAAGATTCGTCAAGTTTGTTATTTGTTCATCTAAGTGTGTCCATCCTGGATTTTTGAACTGGGCTATTTTTAAGTGCATCAACTTTTTGTGGAGTCCTTCTAACTTTGTCTCCGTAGACTTTGGTTTGCGAAAGGCTCTGATTATTGACTGAATGTTTAGTTTACAACCATCCCAGTCTTGTATGGATCCGTGGTCCTCAATTTCCTCTATAACTTCTTGACTCAATCTGACATTCCGGAAGCAATTTTTGTCAAACTGCTACTGCACACTGTGTTTCTTGATTGGTCCGAAGGAAAGCGAACACACTACCAATAGGTGGTCAGAGTTGCCAAAGCGAGTTTTAACGCCAGAAATATTATGTCCGAAGTTCCTATCTATGAAGATATAGTCTATGCAGGTTCCCATTCTGCTGTTGTTTCTGGTATTTTGAAAATAAGTTAGAAATGGGTTTTCTTCTGAAAATCATTTGCATTGTGGAAATATTCCATCTTTTTTTGTAAAGTCTTTCTAGTAGGGTCGTGCTGTTGTGGAGCTTGGCTGACTCTATTTTTGTCAGAGGAGATATTGGTATTGAAGTCACCTCCGACGATTTCTATTAGTTCTTCCTCTCTTGGTGGTGACCAATCCTCAAAGAATTTGATTCTATTTTCTGGACACGGAGGTGCATACACATTTGTTATCCTATATGTCCTCCCCTGGTAATGTATCTTAACCGTTATCACTTTGTCATTGTGAGAAATTTGAGAATCTATAAATTTGATTCTTTTGTTTTCTGCTAAGATGGCAGTCTTACTAGACCAAATGGATGCGTACTGCCATTGATGACTTAAAAAGTCTCTGAGCTTTGCGTCTTTCAAATTCGTTTCTTGCAATATAATAATGTCTAAATTATACGATTTTAGGAGAATGAATGTATTTTGTCTCTTATTTGCGCTAATTAGCCCTTTTACGTTAAGCGTAGCTACTTTTATTTTTTGGTTAACAGACATATGTACGTAAAAGGTATGAACCCTTTTGGGTCAGATACGGTTTGGGAGAACCCGTCCTCTTATATCGCTATAGGAGGACATTCTTACGTGGAACTGCTTAGTTGTACCATTAACCAAGTTTCTTGTGGGAGTCAGACGTTTATAGGTGACTATGGTGAAGCCATTGTTTTCAGATGGGTTTGTGCTAATTGTAGCCTTCGTTGACGGTTCCTATAAGGTGGTTATTTGTGTTAGGGAGCCCGAGTTGTTCTGGGGTCGGTGTATGCCTCAGCTAATTCGTCACTTGGCAGTTCCTTGGTTTGGGCCAGATCGCCCGCACCCCTAGAGGGGGGTTGCACCGATCAGAAAACTGCCTCCTCTGGTATCACCTGGTTTTTCCCCATCCTGTGGTGATACTTGTCCTGCTGTTTCTTTTTCTGACAAAACGCCATTTGTGATGGTCTTTGCTGCTTCCTCCATTGTTACCACATTTTCTAAAGGTGTCAGGCTTGTAGTATTTTCATTCTATAAGGGAGTTACTAAGAGCTCCATGTCTATTTTCTCTACTGGGCTGTTGTTCGTATTCCTAAAATCCTTATTCATGCATGCGTTTTGTCTAGATTCAATAGATTCTCTAAATTGAATATAGTCTTTTTTTATATGACCTTCCTGGTCACAGAAGTAGCAAACTTTTGGGGCAGATTTCCATTCAGTAGAAACCTTATTTTCCCAAACATGGATGAAGTGTGGTAGGTGCCTTTCTAGGTCCGGGTCATCGTGGTTTCAAAGATAACTACCTATTGATCTGTCAGGTAGGGAGTGCCTTCGATCATGAGAGGTTTGATGGCGGCAATTTTCCCAAAATTTTCGAAGGCTACAAGCAGAACCTCTGAGACCTCACTTTTGTTACCTAAGGGTACATTGCGGCATCTGACAGGTAGAAAGGATTTTCTGCTGTTGGTCTGAATATATCCGTAGTAAGTCTTGTTAAATATAACAATGCCCTCAGCGGCATACTGTTTTCGTTTTCCTTGTTAATAAAGGTGATTTCCAAGTACGTACAGACCCCTTTAGTGAAGTGCTGCTTAGCGGCGCTAACGTCATATTTTACCTGATTAAACATGGAGGACATAATCTCATTGAATGAACCCAACATTCCTTGAATATTAATTATTAGCGCATTATCATTATTTGTTCTAATATTTTGTCTTGGGGAGAAGGTCGAATAGGTCGATTGTCCTCTTTTTAGCTTTGGAAAAAGCGGAGTCCATTTTCTGTCCGAACTTATTGAGGAAGGTTTCTTCCCCTTTTCCGGTTTATATTCAGAGAGTGCTTGTTTTGGTTTTGGTTCTAGGCCTAAGTCCTCGTCCGAAAGTGAACATTCTTCTATAAGTTTCTTTTGTTCTAAGATCAAGTCTTCAGCTACTACCTTCGTCGGTGCAGCATTTGAAGGGCCCGGGACAGGTTGTTCGATCTCTGTAGACATTTGTGTGTCCATGAAAGTAGTTTGTACGTTCGTAATGTCTTTAAGAGCACTGAGTTCTTGTTCGGTTTTGTCGTACCAGGAAGGTTCCTGAGTTTCATGTGGAAAGGTGCCTTCAGTGTTTGTTTCCATTGAAGCCTTAGTATCATTTTTTGCTGTAGCTTGTTGTGATGGAACTTGTATTTTCTTAGCTGTATTTGTTGACCTGTTTTCTTTGTTTGTTTTTTTGTTATTGTTGTTTTTATTTTTTTTCCACTTTATGTCTTTTTGGCGCCATTTCTTCTGAGAATATAGTGTCGTCAAACACACTGCAGTCTCTTTTCTTACTTCTGAGGGGACTAGCCCCCATTTACTCTTGTTTCTGTGGCCTCGTTTGTTCTTCTAGTCATATGTATTTTTAATAAACTGAAATTACTCTGCTCCAAACTTACGTGTACTGGAAAGAGTACGTGTAGATCTCTATAACTAATTTATTATTTAAATATATAAAAATTAAACCAAATTTATATGTTTAATTTTTTTTTAGTTAATAAAAAAATATCCTATAAATTTTATAAAAATTTACGGTTTTACTAAATCACACCACTGGTGCTCAATATAAAATGATTTTCACCAATCAAATTTTTTAAATGCAGTATAACATCAAGATCAGGTACAATATAAAATTTTTTGTTGTTTTGCTATTTTTTTAAAAAATACCTTCTAACTTAAAATTTATCTATGAAACTACCTTTTTTTTAAAAAAAAAACCCCCTTTGTGAAATTTTACTATATACTATGCCTCATCCTAACCCTAACTATTAACTCTAACTTAACATTTATCAACTTTAATGTTTGTTTATTTTTTTTGTTTATTTTTTGATATTGATCTTCATGTTACACTGCATACTGGTATTTAACACCACTGGTTTGATTTATAATTACTGAAAATTTAATAGTTGTTATCTATTTCCACAAATAGTAAAATAATTTTTGACCCATGGACCCATTTTGAATAACAATATGTTCATTTCAACAAGACAATTCCAATGAGTCTAAAATCATCAAAATCCAATCACAGGATCCCAAGACCATTCAACTTTTTGTAATATTATTAGTATTATTTAAAAATTATAAAACACTATTAAAATTGACTATTAAAATTATACAAAAGTTGAACAGTCCCAGAATCCTGTAATTGGATTTGAACGATTTTGAGTTTGTCAAAATTGTCTCATTGAGATGAACATTTTGGTAGTTAAATCATTCAAAACAGGCAAGTAGATCAAAAGTTATTAGCGATTCTATAAATCAGTTTATGTATTAAAATATCTAAATTGGGAACAAACCTTTAATAATCTTGGGATTCTGCAGTCAAATTTTAGCAGTTATGGCTTGTTTAAAATGTTTAACTAAGATAATTGTTTTAATAGTAAAATTATCTAAATAAGCTAGTAAATTAAAAGATATTCACTATTTGTAGAAATAGAGTAGTTTGCAGAAATAGGTCAGTGCATCTTATAATAATAATAGTAATTCTTAATATAAGCTATAATATTGTATTAAGAACTATAAATTTAAAATTAATATTTAAAGAGTTTGTTAAGAAATTATAAAATATTTCTTTGATTAAAAATTTTTTTATAAAGTTATATACTTTTGTTTTGTAAGCAACCTAAACTTTTATTTTTATAATAAATAAATAATCAAAAAAATAATTTTTTTTCAAATATAATTATACAAATTTTATTTAAATATTTAATTCAAAGCTTAAAAAGTACAGAAACATAGGCAAATTTGTCCGTATTGGTCTACAAATTAAGAAATAAGTTATAGTATAATATAAAAATAAAAAAACAACTACCAATATAATGATCTGCGGGTCGATAGCATAGTGGTTATGCTTCCAGGTCTCCAATCGAAGGTTGCCAGTTCAATACTGCTTGGTGGTAAATTGAATTTGAAAGTCAGAAATAACCAAAGTCATACAAGATATAAGGTCAGTTCAATGAGGCACGAACTTGATGGCGGCGTCCTCGGTGTAATGATTACGTATCCACAGGAGTCGGACTGAGGAAGATCAGACGATCCTGCAGGAAGTATAAATAACATCGGTGCAAACCCACATTTGGGCGGCGAAAAGGCAAGCCGGATGAAGCACTTACTCGTCGTAAAACTCCAAGCAGCTGGAACCCTATAAGAAGAGAACTGTTTGGGCGGTGTAAGGCAAGCCGGATGGCTTATCAGAGATAGGTGGAAAGGTTGTTAAAATAGGAGGGATACATAAAAGAGGCACGTTGGGTTAAAGATGAAAAAAACTACCAATATAATACAAATATTTATTTCTAAAATCATTTTTAATGCTCTAACAAAAAAAATTTTGGGAATTATAATTTGGTGCACCATGCACTGTGGTGCACCCCTGGTCACGGGGTATAAATAATGATTATCTATTGATCATCGATTTTTTTTCATTTTCTTTCTTACATAATACAGTAATAACATTTAACTAACCCTACATTTTTTTTTAACCAACATTAGGAATTGTTTTCGTGTTGCCGTAGTTGAAAAATCGCCGTTGTGGATTTTATTGCTTTTGGCGCCGTATTTGGAGTTGCTATCAACATAGTTGGAGTAACTATGTTGGTGGGTTTCTTCGTTTTTGTGCCACATTAACTTGCTGGTGGCACTATTATTGGAACATTTGTTGGCACTTTGTTTCTTTCGCTTTGTGTAGTATTGCTTAACTAATCCCACTTTTTTCTAGAGGCAGTCAATGGCCGGAATGGCCCTTGTAGAAGTCGCCGTTCGCTGTGGTTGAAGAATCGCTGGTGTATATTTCGTCGTTTTTGGCGTTTTGGAGTCGTTGTCACTGTAGCCGGAGTAACCATTTGGTGGGTCTCATCGTTTTTGTCGCGTCTTGTCTTGCTGGTGGTATTGTTATTGAGGTCTTTGTTGCTATGCGTTTACTAATCTCATTTTTTTTCAAAACAGTCAACAATTGGGATTGTTCTTGTTGAAGTTGCCGTAGTTGGAGTCGTAGTATCACGTAGCCATAATTTGAGCACTGGTGTGGATTTTGTTGCTTTTGGTGTCGTGCTTTTTGGAGTCGCCGTTTGACCTGTTCTTTCTTGTAGTTTGGGTATTTTAGGTTCATATTTTCTTTTTTTTTGGTTTGTATTGTTTGTTGTGTTGTTTTTCTAGCTTTGTAACTAATGCTTTTTTTTTTTGGTCATGCCATTAGAAAATGCTTTCGTCATTGGTGTCGTTGTCATTGGAGCGATGAAATGCTTTCGTCGTTGGTGTCGTTATCATTGGAGCGATAAAATGCTTTCGTCGTTGGTGTCTTCATATTTGAGTAGTGAATTACTTTTGTCGGCTAACAATTTTTCCGGGCGTTAAATAAGTTTCTTCAGATTATGATGTGGCTCTTTGAATATATTAAGTTCGTACGTATCTCTTTGTTATGATTTTTTTTCATTTTTTCATGCTTTTACTACGGTTTTCTTTCTTTTTGGGTGTCATTTACCGCTTTTCTGGTGCCATCACGCAACATTCTCGTCATTGGTATCGTCGTTATTGGAGTGATAAATTACTTTCATCGATGGTGACGTTGTTATTTGTTGTGGTGTGTATTGAGTATTTTAGGAAAGTGAGCGTAGCGGAGGCGACAGCCGTAGCGAAGCGACTACAGGGTGAGCGAAGCGAGCCCTGTCTGTATTGCTGAGCATAAGCGAAGCAATACAAGTTGTATTGTCTATAATAAAGTTGTTTATAAAGAAAAGTTAGTTGCGCGTAGCCGATAGAATAGTTAAAGCCGTAATATAGTGGTGTATTTACGCGCGTAACTGATAGAATAGTTAGACTGTAACATTTAAATAAATATTATTTTTATACAACTATTCGATAATCTTTGCATTATTAAAATTTTAATTAATAAAGCCGTAATTCGTTGATCACAATTATCACGTGATAAGGGGTGCACCATGGTGCAGGTGCACCAAAAAATAAAATCCAAAAATTTTTTGCAAAATTTTGGTATAAACTAAGCCTTTGTCTATTTTAAACCTTTATTCTAACTCTAATATTAATCAAAATTTTTGTTTTGATTAAAAATTATTTGATTTACATATTATATGAATTTTTATACTAAATAAAAGAATTTATAATTTATTGCATAGTGCAATATATTGCATCTCTATTATAACTATATTGATCATCAATTTTGTGTAACCAACAATTAAAGAAATTTTTATAAAGCAAAAATAAAATTTAATTAATATTAGGGTTAGGGTAAAGCCTAAAATATAATTTATAACAAATTTCACAAGGAGTATTTTTTATTAGAACTCCAAAAGTGGTTTTATAGGCAAAATTTTTAATTAATAGAAGGGTAGTTGCAATAAATTATAAAACCCAATAATTTATATAGTACTGGACAGTAAAACACATCCAATGTGTATTAATAAAACTTTAAAGTGTTATAACTTTTTTAAAACAAACTAAATCAAAAAACTTTAACAAATTGATAGATTTGATTGGTTGGGTATATTACCTGTAACCTTGGTACCACTATCTTAAATGGAAGCATCAGCGCAGTTGTGTAAGTTATACAGACAAATCCAAGGGACCGGAACAATTGAAACCTATTTGGCAAGTCCTGAGCAAGGAGGTAAAGAAGATCCTACTACGGTACTACAGAACCCTTCTAACCGAAGATCGAAGAACCAAATGGAATATACCCTATGGCAAGAGGGAACACCAACCTGGTCACCGGAGTCGTACCAGAGGAAAAGGACCTACATTTCAGAAGTAGAATACCAAGGAAAGGGCGTTCATTAGTACATAAAGCTGGGCAGACCAATCCTTCCGGGCTAACTAGTTTGGTAGTTTGGGAGGGATCAGTATAAAGTCAGAAGTAGTTAGATGTAAGTATTGGGGATCGGAATGAACCTTGCAAGGGCAGACAGAACTCACTGGCCAATAAGAAGTAGAAGCATGGAGGCATGTACATGTCAAGGCCTAACGGGCTCTAGGCGTACCCATATGGAAGTCCTTGGATGCTAAGAGGGCCGGGACCACCAATACAGGATAGGCAGGTATAAGTGTATGTAGAGTGCATCATGGTTCACTAGAGCCTCATGATGCCATCCAACTATACCTGATAGCTGGAAGCATTTGCAAAACATGCCTGGTCACTCGTCACCATAGTGGGAAGTATAGTCGTTCGCACATTACCGAATTCAGAACACTAAATCCAGGGCCCCAAAGATGCAGAAAAATCAGCTAGTTGCGGCAGCATACAGGCTTGAAATACTTACCCAATGTGGTAGAGGCAGCTGCATGGCTTGAGATACGAACTCCCGAGAAGTACGCCAGTGGAGGACTCAGGTATACCAATCTGAAAGCATAAAGCGCCTACCTGGCAACTGACACCAAATTGGAAATGATGATACTAGGTAGTGTGGGTAAAGTGACGGACATGTGAATACCAATTGTTGGTTGGAGAGGGATATACAAAGCTAGGTCAGCCATATAAATGGAAATATGGAAGGCTCTGGTAGGTTTAGGTCATGGTTAAATTAGTCCAAGTCTCGGTGCTTGGTAGATAGTATATAAAAGATTGTACCGTGAAGTTGTAATGATTAATATATATTTAATAAAGACCAGAGCCGTGACTTTACCTTATCACAAACAAAAAAAAAAACAAATTGATAGATTTTTAAATAAGTTACATTTCTGTTAGAGGATTTTTTTTTGGAATCCTTTATCCTTTATATAGTGCACTATGCACTCAGTGCATCCCTTCAATATCTTAATATTTTACTAGAGTAACTCTATCATGTTACTAAGCAAAAATACTTATCTCACAATTTTACTAAAGTAATCTCGATTGTGTTATTAAGCAAAAATGCTTCTCTCGCAATTTTATTTTAAATTTAATTTTAACTTTAACTTTAACTCTAACCTGACTTTAATTTAATTTTTAACTTTTATTACTATTAGGGCTATTAAAAATACTAAATTTATAGGGTGCACCAAGTGCACCGATGTACAGTTTAAATTTTTTCAATTTTTTTTTTATTCTTTGTTTTGAAAAAGTTATAAGGAATTAAAGTTTATATGAGTTCAAAAAATTGGCATTATATAAGCACCAAAAATTGGCACCTATATGTATAGATTGGATATCTTTTACTGTTCCATACTGTAGTAATTGGGGTGAAGTCAATAGAAATGGGACAAATCTATCTAATAAATTTGTCCCATTTCTATTGATTCCACCCCAATTGTTAGGCCTTTATTCTTAACTCTAATATTAATCAAAATTTAATTTTTGTTTTGATTAAAGTTATTTAATTTATATATTATATGAATTTTTATACTAACTGCTAAATAATTTATAGTAATTGTTTTTTTCATAATATTTAAAAATTAAAATTACTGTATTCTATCATGGATTAGCACTCTTTTTTTAAAATTTTAAACTTAAATATCTTAACAATTAGCTAATCAAATTTAATAAAAATTTTTTTATTTCAATTTTATAAAATTTATAAAATCAAAATAAAAAAAGTTTTATTAAATTTGATTAGTTAATTGTTAAGATATTTAAAATATTAAAAAAAGGGGTGCTTATTCATGATAGAATATAGTATATGATTTGATTTATTTTGAAATTATTATATTAAATTTTGACATTTTTTTGATTTCTTGTATTTTGATTAGTTAAATTTTGATTTTTATATTTAATTTACTAAAATCTTATAATTAAAAAATTTTTTAAAATACAACTTTTAAAACTGACCAATAATAAGAGACAAAAACATATAATTTGCTCTATTTTTAATAAATTTTTATGTATTATACAAAAATTAAACGTTCTTAAAATGTTATAAATTAAAAACAAATAATAATTTTTTAAAAATAAAGCCACTAAATTGTAGTAAATTAATTAAACTACAAGTTAGTGGCTTCTTTTTTTTAAATATTTTTTCTGCATCAAAAGCTATTAGCATATAAAATTATTTTAATCTTACACAGTGCTTAGATTTTTAGATATAGTTTTAATACTTTTATTGTTAATACAGTATATATTACTAATTTTGTATTTTTTTTATATTCTTTAAATAATAGCTTTAATACTTTTTATTATTTATGTACATAGTGGGTATTATTAGTTAATACTTTATCCATTTCAGTGGCCAAAAAAAGGCCACTGTTATATTTTAGCATCCTAGTAAATAATTGTCGCAGATCATAATTTAAAATGAAATCTACGTTTCTATTTAACCTTCTAACCTTCTAAAACACACTTATATTTGTTTAATATAAAATCTACTCTAAAACTAACCTCTAACCTTAACCCCTAACCCTAAAAAATGCACCCCAATAAATTTTATTTTTCTGAGATTTGTCTACTATAAATGATGATCTGCCACAATAATTAGTTATCATAAACAATATGACCTGGTTTATTACAATCGCAAAAACGAATAATCCGCTTTGTTAAATTCGGCAGATTTTTAGTAAAAGAAAAAATTCTGATTTTATAATTAAATCCTCTATATAAGGTTGCCTATATAGAATACAATGCTTTAGCGTAAGGATGCTGACCGCTTTTGGTGAAACTTGTGTTAAATTGGCGAAATCGTGAAATTAATTTTTAAAAGAAATTCATCTAAGTTTTATGATACCATAAAGTTTATGAAAAAAAGTTGGTTGATATCCAATGTATATTCCTAGAGGCAGAAGGTTATGATCATGGCTGAAAGTCACTTGAAGTCACTGAAGGTTCCCTCCAGTGTCTTAAATTTTCATTGGAAGAATCTAGTGATCTTATCATTGGAAACTAATATTGCATTCTAAACATCCCTTCCATTTAGCTCCAATGGTCTTCCAATTGAGGTAAAAAATCAATAGAACGTTTCAGACTTTTATAAATAGTTTGTGAAAATTTCAGGTAGTTCTTTATTATGATAATGATAACGATAATAAATGATTATAATAATGAATTAATATCATTCTAAAAATACTAGTCGAATTAGAAGCTTTAATTTTATTCATGTAACATGAAAATCTGCGTCACTTTGACAACGCTAGAAATGGGATTAGGGATTAGAATTGATGTATCTACCTCCGTACCACTCAAGATGACAGTAACTCATCTAATACAAAATCCCCGGACATGTAAATCTGAATGATAAAAATTTATTCTTTCTCGGGGGAAAAGGACAATTGGACAAGATTTGTTTCTAAAGTGTTTTTTTATTTCAAAGTTTATTATTATTACTGTATAGTATAATTGTTATTATTAATTCTTTGTCGGCATTTAATTCATGATCGAATACAATACAGTATATCTCGAGGAATTTTTTATTTTTATTTTTATTTTTTTGTGAATACGTAGGGGAAGTCGATGGTAACCCATTTTAGCTGGATAATTTTCTTTGTATGATGAAATATTTCATTTCGCAACAAATCCGTTTAAACCCTATTAGCGATTATAAATACAACATAAAATTTATTAGTTTACATGTGCATGCGCCCAAACTATAAACTCAATCCTCAAATACTTGTATATATATATATATAATATCTGATATAGTATATAAGTTTACATACAGTATTGATTTACAAATTCGTGTAACATATAAATTATAAAACAAAATTAACCCGGTTTTTAAGAGTATTTTTAAGGCTAGGGTTGAAAATACCGTATGTAAAATTTTTGCAAGGAATATTTTTTTTGTTAGAACCCCAAAAACTGTTTTACAAACATAACCGTGTACATGCATATAGTATACAAATAGAAATTGCCAAAATACAAATAATTAATTAGAATAGATATTACTTACCGGTATCTGTTATGAAATTTGTGATAGCTTAGATTAAAGATTTACTTTTAGGATACCACATGAATTAACGCCAATCAATTCGGTCAGTAATAGTATTCTTTGTACGTACGTACGTTTATTCGGCAAGTACTGAAGTATCGAGATATAATTTATGAATTTAAAATCCACATAAAAATAAAAAAAATAAAAACAAATCGCATTTTAATTTAGATCATTTGACTCGTGCTAATATGATCTGTGAGAATGCTTACCTTATCAAATCATTGGCTATAAAATGATTTCTAAAACCGTTTCGATCAGTTTTATTATGGTTCTGTGGCTAAAACTAATATCATGGGTAAATGCATTTATGTGATCGGTTCAATAAATAAATAATGATTACGAACATTACGTGTGATTTTACTAATTATTATTGGACATATTTTGATAATTGTCACACAATTTTATGTATAGTCACGTTTTCGCCTGCGAAATCAGGTTTAAAAAAGAAAAATTAATAAAACAAATATTGATTTTTTTGAATTTTGCCAACGAAACCACTTCTAAAAAAAAAACCAAAGTCTACGAAAATTTGGATAAACCATACTCATTTGCAAAATTTTATTTTACCCTTACAGTTTTCTTAGCCTAATAAGTGATAAGATTTCATTTATTTATGTTACACTTGGTAATTTCATATTGCGGCGATACGTACTTACGTACGTACGTACGTATGTAAAGTCGGAACGTCCGTACATAACTGATACGGTAATTGACTTTTTAAATTTTTTTTTTTTTTTCTTTTTAGAAAATCAAACTTTAACGTTAATAAAACATTGGTCTTTTAATATATACTTAAATATACTTAAATAAGTTTATCTCATATAAATTACTTACACAGGTATCATTTCATAATTAAAATTTTTAAACTACACAAATTAAAAATTAACAGTTAAAAGCAGAATACAGTACTAAACGTACTAAACATATTATATCGACTATATATATATATATATATATGTATATATAAATATATATATATACACACATATATATATATCTATATTTTTCTATATAATATAATATATACACATACATATCTGATATATATATATGATATATTTTTCTATATAATATAATATTAAATATTATATATATCAGATATATATTAGATATGACGATAGTTATTCATAGTGTCACGTGATAATATGCAGAACCAAGTCCTATTGGTATGCCAGACCATGGAGTCACGTGACAGAAGGGTTTAATTAATTAAGTTCCCTTGCGTATAAATTAATTACAGAAGGTAGAATCGCCGCATAATGAATAGTAAATTAAATTATAATATATTAAATGAATCGTCGCATAATGAATAATAAATTAAATTACAGTATATTAAATGAATTGTCGCATAATGAATAGTAAATTAAACATATATTTTTGATATTAAATGAATAAGTAAAAGACCGCATAATATTGATATTATTGGAACTTTCAATAATATTAAATTTTTGATCTGTGATTAAAAAATTTTTAAGCATGGCTTATTATGTTACCTTTGAACGATACACATATGCTGTGGCAAGCATAAATTCCACAAACCGTTAACATTTTAACATTTGATATGATCATGAGAAAAAAAAGGTATTAAATCTATCAGCGGGCGTAATGCAATTGGGCTAACATAATGTCAAGAGTTTTTCCTTAGTTCATCTAGAATTAGAATTCCTTTAAAAGATCTGTGGTAAACTATGTTCATTGCCTAATTTTAAAGGGCCCATTGATGCAAAATCGTAAGGGTCGTTATTTATGTGCGTTAGGATGATATAATAAAGTACAAACGAATCATAAGCGCACTTGTTTTTCTCACCCCCAGTTCTGTTTAACCATTTGCGTACTATATATTTTTATGCTTACGTTATTTATTTATGCAGTCTTTTTTCTTTTCAAGGTTGAAAAGGATATGCAAGGAACAACCAAACGCGTAATCTCAATAAAATTCCTTTTTTTATCCAGGTTAAAAGCATCCATTTTCAACTTAGCGCGACTTAAAAAAATACTATTTTGGAAAACAATTTATGCAGAATAATCCATGATTTAACTGTAAATCAGATATTAAATCAGGTATTAAGGCGTTAAAAAAAAAAACTTTAGATTATTCTTTTAAGCAATATTATAGATTTATTAGATTTATATTAATTAATATTAATACTTTATGTAAATAAAAAAAAAATTATCTGATTTAAAGTTGAATGAATAAAATCAATAAAATCGGTATTCAATTTTAATTTCAATCTTTTTTTTTTTTTTTTTTTTTTTTTTTTTTTTTTTTTTTTTT
>QKWP01000822.1:18202-35821 GCA_003550325.1 Gigaspora rosea
TTTTTTTTAACAAAGAAAGTTTTAATAGTTCATTATTTATTTAAATGAATTTCCTTTGCTGGCATATAACTTTTTCCGATATTTAATAAAATATTATAATATAAAACACGTCATTAAAAAGTTTGTTCTGTGAGTTACTGATAAAATAATACTGATAAAATACTGATAAAATAATACTGATAAAATAATACTGGTAAAATAATACTGATAAAATAATTGATAAATAATACTGATCAAATACTAATAAAATAATACTGATAAAGATACTGATAAAGATACTGATAAAATACTGATTAAATACTGATAAAATACTAATAAATACTGAAAAATACTGGTAAATATTGATAAATAAACAAACAAATATTTTCGGCAATGCAATGTCAATTAATAGATGATATCGTGGAGTATGTGACATTTTCTGTCAACCGAAAATCCATTTTTAAATTCCGAGTTTAAGGACGCAGGGACTTTGTAAATCAAAGCATAATAATCGATTTGCGCTCAGGAAGCATAAGACAAAAAAACAAATACTGTATTATCGTTAGCTTAGACCTATGAGAAATACATTTTTCAAAGTTGAAGATTTATCTTTGATTTGTCATTACGTACAATGTATACGCAATATTAATTACATTCATATTTATGCTTCTAACCTACATACGGTAAGTAATCCCTGCTTTTCTTTGTGCAACTTTAACTTTATTAGGAATAATCTTGTTTTTTCCAATTGTTTTTCTATGCACACGAATATGTTATATCACGTGCATCAGGGATTGTAATAAGTTTAAACAAATCTTTGGTGAAAGAAAATTTGAAGTAAAAAAAAAAGGCCTATCCATTTGGTCATTTGGTCATTTGATCATATGACACAAGTACGCATGCATAAGTTGAAGAGGATTACTTTTTGTGTCTGGATCTTTCCAAGATAACCAATTATTAGACTCAGGTTAAAGGAAAAAAACATAAATTGGCCATTTTTAGTTATGCAGTTATACTGAAAAATCTTACATAAATCTACAAAAAAAGAATCCATTAATACGTTATTATTTCAAGCTATTGTAATAAAAAACATTTGTAATCATGTATGTATAAGGTAATAAATTATAAACTATAAAGCGAAAACAAAAATGTAATAAGAGATTAATATCAATCGTTTGGTTAATTCGTAAAAATACTAAATGCAGCATGTGGTTTGTAACGCAAGAACGACTTCGTTGATTATATTTGTGTATATAATGATACATTATCATGCACAGTCGTGATGTTTGCTTTCAAGATAAAATCAAGCAAAATGAAGGAAAAGAATTCTCTACAAAATTTCTTTTTTTTTTTTCCTCTTCTAAACGATTAAACGAATAAAACGACTAAAAGATTGCTAAAAGATTGAACGAGTTAAAAAAAAAAAAATGTCTTATTTATTGTCAAATTGTCATTCTTCTGATTACCACTACACTCATGATATGTCTGACACGGCGTTGGCTACTACGGTTCCTCATTCTACATTTTTATTTATTCAACAGGTCATTAACAGACATATTTCCGAGACAATGCATGATATGATCAATAATACGATTTTTCTTAAACTATATAAACTAATCACGCCACACGTAGATAAGAATTATAGATATTTTCCACCGACTGCTTTCGAAATTTACACGCGTGACACATTCGCAAGATATACTGACAACCTTAAAGATCATCAAATAAAGGATAGATTAGTAGATTTATCTATTCAAATTTGTCGAGAATGGAAATTCGCGTCTGCTGAAACAAAAGAAGTTTACAGAATATTGGAAAGATGTTCTCACATAGTTTATGAATATATGATGAAAATTTCTAGACATGATAATGTAGAAAAAAGTTCTCACATTTCTTCTTTAATTAATTCTTCTACTTTTATTTCAAATACGAACCATTTCAGATCGGAATTTAAAAATAAATCTCCACTTGTACCTTTTACTGATCAGACAGATAACAAGACTTTAAGTAAACCTATATCAAATTCAACAAAACAAAACTCAGTTTCAACTCATGTAAATCATGCAAATCATGCAAATCATGCAAATCATGCAAGTCATGCAAGTCATGTGAGACGTCCATCTCATAGACAACTTATTTCTCGTAATTCACCATATCCCGAAAATCCGATCTCTTCAAATGCTCGAAAGTTAAATCTCTTACTACACAAAGATTCTCTTTCATCTGACACCTTGGATTCTTTGACATCACAAACTTCGCTTGAGTCTTCAAAGCAGCCGGTTAAACGCTTTTCACCTATGAATAAGCCATTTCAACCTCCAATGGAGTCTCAAATTCGACGAGAATTCTTAACAAATACATCAAAGATTTCTTCATACTTTAGTTTTAATAATAACCAATCTATTGTTACTCCTTCATTAATGCAGATTAGGGAAACAAAATCCGTTTATCCCATTCAAGCATTAGACATGAGAACAAATTTTTTAAACAATGCATATGATTTAAAATTAGTTAGATCCATTAATGAAAAACTTGAAATAGATTTACATTGTAAAATTTCTTTAAGTTGGTAGAATGTTTTTCATTTATAAGTTACTAAACTTTTAAATTATTATTAATGATAATGTAAACATATGTTATAAAATTTTTTTGGTTTATTTCTCTTATAATAATTATAAAGTTACCGGTATAGCATTTTGTCTCGAATTGGATACCGAAATATGGTATATAGAGTTTTTATTATGCAATTATTATACAATTATTATCAATTATTATATTGTACAATTATTATCAATTATTATATTGTACAATTATTATCAATTATTATATTGTACAATTATTATACAATTATTCATTTCCGTTCAAACACATAGAACCCGCGATCTTGATTTAGTATAGCAGATAGTGACCAGGATATAAATAGTACGTACTTTATCATACTTATCATCTTGGCCCGGCTTGATATTTATTATAAAAAAAAACCGATTGATGAATAGCGATTATCATACGATTAGTTTTATTAGCTGTTAGATATTTCTCTAGACATATATTACTTTTCCTGCAAACTCCAATATTTGCGTACGTACGAGAGTAGTAGTGACTATTGCAACATTGTAATGACAGACAAAGTGACAAACAAAAGGTGATATAGGCAAGTGACAGTAAGTGATAAGTGACAGTAAGTGATAAGTGACAGTAAGTGATAAGTGACAGTAAGTGATAGGATGTAAAGGATCAGGAAAATGATAGGTAACTGTATAAAAGCGGAATAAACTCCTCTTCTGTTTCTATTTCGTTTTGGGATTAATAAAAAATCTCATGAAAATATGAATTCATAAACATGATTTTAGAACAATGATGAGAAATTTAAGGTTAGTTCGTTACGTTAACAATAAATAAATTGACGTTAATAGAAAGTTGCCGATTATTATTTAATCATAATTTTAATTTTTCATATATTGAAAATAATACCATATTTGGTTTTATAGTAGAACCTGTTACAATCTTGTTATCGGGCCATTAAAAAAAACATGCTTTAGAAAGTTATGCTTATATAAGGCAAAACTTTATATATGCTTATACAGTATATGAGTTCATTACATGCAACTTCTACTGTATCTACTGTATCAGTATGTTTAGTAATAAAAGTCCTTTTTTTTTTTTTTTTTTTTTTTTTTGGTGAAGAATAGATGCATATTCTTATATTTCACGCCCTTATTGTATAGATAATATATTACAGTATCACAAGCATGATATACATTAAAAAATAAAATAAAATAAATACATAAAATACTTTTACATTGTTCTTGTATAAATTATATTCAATTAATCCGTATTTTCAGATAAGGTTATATTAATGATGAGGAACACGTGATTAGAACAATGTTTCTTTGCTATAAACTTTATTATTGTAAAAAAAAAAAAAAAAAAAAAAAATTCGTATATAATCCACACAAGAACACATTCAGAATTTTTAAAGTGAAAGCCAGGAAACTAATGTCCTCATATTCTTTAAATACATTCTTTTAATGATATCCATCCTCCTTTAATAACATTAAATTTCGATAAAAAAACTCGTGGTACAAACAATTACTTCCTCGTTGTTGCCCGAGAACCCATTAAAAAACGATGTTCTTAGTTTTTGTTAATTGAATTAATTGTTTTGACATATTTCTGGCACTTCGATAATGTATATTCTTTTATTGAGCTCATTAATAATCACAAAATTAATCTCGATCTCCTTGACATTACCCGATGAATGAATGCATAACATTTAGCATTTATCAATTTATCATCATTCAACACCTTTTAATCTTTAACGTGCATTATTATTGTGGAATTATAATGAGAAATATATCAACATATCAACCCTGATATTATCCGAAGAATACGTTTAATTGATTATTTAACCATTTAAATCCTTTACAACCGTTATTTTTTTTCGCATTGACTATGTTTTATTAAATCTTGGTAAGAAGCATATAAATACGTCATTTAATTCAAGAAAACGATTCAAATTTGTATTAATCATGTATTATTTATTACAGGGTATCGACACAATTTCGCTAGATGCTTATCTTACTTTTTGACTTCAATTTATTGTGTTGTGACTCGTCTCACTACATTTCTCTTTTTTCTCTTTTTTCTCTTTGGGTTCTTAAAAAAAAAAAAAAAAAACTTTAATTATTGCTGTATGCTATTCATTGTTTTTCCACATCGAATTAAAATCTTTGTGCTTATCGATATTTTTCATTATTCAGGTCAAAAAGACCTTTGTTGTTTTTTTTTTTATGCTTTCTTATAATTCTACTAGATCGAGCCAATTTTGTCCCCAAAAATTATGTTGATTCGCGTTTAATTATTTTATCCGTTTTTAATCCCAATGATTACTTTCCATCCCTTTTCTTGTATTCATTTTTTTTTTTTTGTTCATAATTTATTTTTCGAATTTTCATTATCCGGATCCGGATATTTTAATTTTTTTTTCTTTATTCTTTTCTTTATTTTGCCTTTATCCTTCGTCAAAACGATATAGACAGATATGTTATATAGACTAAAAAAAAATAAAAAGTTTCTTCGTCATCATTATGCTCAAATAAATGAATTGAATATACGTATATAAGTGTATGTGTAACATTGTGCGTAATAAAATATTTTGATGTTACGTCACGCGAATAGACATTCTAGATTTACGATCATGTGATAATCATATTGGCGAAGTTTTATATTTTTCCAATCAAGTTAAAAATTTTTCGTAATTGAAAGTTTTTATACTTTTTAAAAAGTTGTTATAGGAGGGTTATTAACAGAGTTGATTGTATATTAGCATATATATACATTATACTGTATACAGTAAATGTAATTCTATAAATGCACGAACTGGTTACTCTACAATTCATTCAGTTCTAAGTCTATAGAAGCCTTGTAACCTTGTAAAATTCTTTTCTATAAATGCATACATACATGCGTAATCTAAAGGTTATTTTAACAAGTTCTAATTGTTAACATTAATCATGAATATCATGAATTCTATGAAAAGATGAATTTCAGGACAGCAAGTGCTACCACTTTTTGTATAGGTTGATAAGGTGCTATTTATACTTTTTAGCCTTGAATTCATTAAATTAATTAATTGTTTATGTTTCTTTATGGAGATTTCCGTTTGTATATTTTTATATCTGATATCTAAAGTTACGCATTATTTACGTTATCTACATATAGTTCTGTATGTTATTGTAATGTTTAACTATATTTAGCTATTTATATCCCTTTTTTTAATACTAATTCGGTGACTTTGGACAACAAATACGGCTCTGAATTTCCTAAAATGGATACACAAATGCCCATTGAAAATTAATTAATACACAACATAGAATAGTTAATCCTCTCCCGAAAACGTAAAATTATAGATTCCCGTGGTATCATTCTCACCTATTTCAGAATTAATTCGTAACTTTATAATTGAAATAATACGTACGTACGTAAATACGTACGTACGTACGTAAATACGTACGTACGTACAAAACTTTTTTTTTTACGCCAATTCATTTTAATAAAGTTTGAAAAACAATGTCACAAAATTTTTAAAAAAATTTTTGAAAAAATTAAATCAATTCTAAAACTCTATTTAATAATATTGCAAAGAATTAAACTACATTATAAGGTTTAAACGCAATATACTATATAATATATAATATATAAATAACCTATTAAAAATATATATAGTAATTTTGTCCACTTTATCTATGTAAATATATATACTTAAAAAAAAAGCTCAAAGTTTTATATTGGTTTAAACTTAAACATATAATATAGTCCTTTTTTTTTTTTTTTTTTTTTTTTTTTTTTTTTAATAATGTAGTAATTGTTTATTCTTTTATATATACTATAAATTCAATATATACTTTATATATACTCTAGATAAATATGATAAATATAATATTATAATCTTTAAAAATTATGGAAACGCAAATATTTTATAGTTTCACTGCAGCAATAACGTTCATGGATGCACTTAGAGAAAAGAACGTTGGTGCGATTACGTAAATGCGGCTGAATAAATCGTGTTAATTATTATACCATTTTAAATTTTGCAGCAATTATGTAATCATTTCAGTATTTTTCATTAAATCTTGCCAGATAAAGTTGAGAAACTTATTTTAAATACTGAGGATATACAACATAAGGTTCTGTAATGTTTCGTCATTATGTCAGGTACTGCTTTGACACAGGAACGACAATCTCGTGGAAGAATTCTATTATGAGAATGTATTACGTTATTTATGGATCTAGAATTAGCCGGTTATTTCTTGTTACAATTACCTTCTTTGGCGTCGATTTTTAATTGAAGCATGATGGCAATTCACAATTCACACTCATAGCATTTCTTGATTAGGATTTTTAATAACGATAGTTTAAAATCCTGCATGAAAATTCTAAAAGTTTACCGTTATTATTTTTTTATAAATGATAATTTAATTTTATTTCTCACTCGTTTATAAAATATAAATTCATCCAATTGTAGTTTATGTACCTTCAAAAAAGGAATTATTGTTATTAAGATCTAATTTCAGTAACTTTTCATATTTCACTGCAAACTTAAAGTCCCTTACTTGTTGAACTAATTAAATGAAGTACCATATATTCCTCCGAAAGTAAGCCTTTTTACCAAGATTGTTACAAAGCTGGCAAAAATTAGTATAACGTTGGCCAGAAATGTTTATTTTCGGAGAAATACGGTATTTGCCCATTTTAATATATATTTTAGAATTCAGGGACTAAAGTCCTACAATTCGATCCGGATATATTCCTTTTATGTAAATTCGGATTTTAAGTTTTATAATGTTGTAATAGTGTTGTAATACATCAAATAACAGATAATATAAATCCGAATCAAAATATTAACTTACAAGCGGTACTATATGAATAACTTTATATTTTTATGCGAGATAGTGATGTATTGTCAAGATAATGACTGCAATGTCCCAACTTTTACTTATAAAGCCAAAGCAGGTTACATTTATTAAAATTTTAAGTTATGTGCGCGTCGCTTATTGTCACTTCAGAAAATTTTTTTTATTATATAAAAATTTAAAAATAGCTCCATTAATAAAAGAATAAACGTATTTATAACTGATAACAACTGTTACTGTACATGTAATAACTCTGCAGTTATCCAATAGTAATTAGAATTAGTGTTGAAGTTACATTAATTACACTAATTTTTATATAACATGTTAAAAAAAAAAACATGAGAAATTTAAACAATCATATTTAGTTTAGCATTAATACTGTATGATGTGATGTGATACAATAGATACTTGTTCTATAATTGTACATTCTTTGGAAGATACTGTATGCTGCTAACAATTTAAAGTAAATAAAAATAGTGCAGGCATCGAAAATGTAAGAAGAACGGATCTTAGAGGAAAATTTAAGACTAAAATTGTTGAGGTTAATCAGCTTTTGGATTTTAAGATTGATTATATGCCAATCCTATACTCACTTGGGGTCAATGTTAGAGTTCCAATGCTCTAATATCTCTAATATGTAAGAATTGCCCAACATACTCGTGATGTTACAAGAAACAAAGGTTTATACAGTTATCGTTATGAATATCCCCCAGTGGAAATCAAAGTACGTACGTACGTATGGCATTATTTCATAAACCTTGAGGTAAAGTCTGCATGATGCTTTACAAACTTTCTCACGGTATGTCATGGTACAATATGATAAAGGCGAATATCCTCATAAATGGAACTAGAGATTGGACCCGAATCAACTCGTAGCTTAGAAAACATAGTCTTAACTCGAATTCTCGAATTAATTCGAATCAAGACTATATTTTTTAAGCTACAAGTTGATTCGAATCCAGTAGCTTAAAAAATATAGTCTTAACTCGAATTAACTCGAGTCAAGACCATGTTTTTTAAACTACGAGTTGACTCGAGTCCAGTCTCTAAATGGAACTACATTCGTTAGCCATCTGATTCACTCACAAAGCGAAAATCGAACCACATGGATTAAAGTGTTTTTTATGCTATATACTAAAGAGTAATCTGTCTTATTTACGAAAAAATAAAAGTTAAAGCATAAAATACAACTAATAAATTAATGAATAGTATTTCAATTATTCGTAATTTTCTGAAATCTACAATATGCGAATACAAAATCATAAAAATTGGTTTAATAAAATTTGTTATAAATTATATGAATGTGGTTTATGATTGGATTGTTAAAATTAAAGTTATCAAATAAAAAACACATAACTTTCGATAAATTTGTTGAATTCTTCAAAATTTGCTGCTTTGTAAAATTTCGTTCATCCTCAAGTTCTTGGATTATTATTTTGTAATATATTATTCGATTTTGTTAACTCTTCATTTGTTTTGGTTAATTCATAATTTAATTCATTCAACAATTCTTCAACTCTTGTTTGCAGACCAGTATTTGCTTGGTTCAGATCATTTTTATCCTGCAATAATGCTAAGTTTCCATTGACTAACATCTTGCATATCTTGTAATAACTTAAAATATTTATCTTTCAGAAATTTGCTACCTGTTAACTGTTGTTCATTAGGCATTTTTAGTTTAAAAAATTATTTGTTTGTTAGTGTTTATTTATATATGAAGTAATAGTTGAAACTGGCTGAACCCAAGGTGTTGCTATGGCAAACTTGCTATTGGCAATTTTGAATTATTATTTGCTAAATTTAAGCTAATTATTTAAGCCAGCCAGTGGCTAGTTATCCTTTCAAGCCTTTTGGCAAGATAAGTGTATGTATCACAAAATTTGCTGTTGACAATTTTGAATTATTATTTGCTAAATTTAAACTAATTATTTAAGCACCTGCAGTAAGCTCTAAGCCTTTGGCTCTTTTTTTTTTTTTTTTTTTGCAGCCTTGTGGGCTGTTTTTTGAAATTTTCTAAACCTGATTGCTTATGGTGTGAGTAGGTACGAATTTTTTAAACTAAGATGAATAACACTAACAATGACATCTGTTGATTGGAGCCCCAACCCCCAATCGCTGGGCATCATCATGTGTTAATCATCAACTGTTAATTAATTATTTATTATTTGTTGAAAATATTCTTTTACCACATTTTTTTTTTTGGAACCTAGATATGCTAAATATTACAAGATTTCCAACAACAAGAAAATGAAATTTTTGTTTTAATATTATTATGTGCTTGTATAATTTTGTTAATATGATTTGGATTTTAATTTACCCATAATAGATTATTAAAAGATTTTGTAAAATAATTTCATTTGCAGTTAAATCCTTTTTTTCTTCATAAATATCATTTATTGTTTCAATAGCACTTTTAAATTCTTTTTGTTGCTTTTATTATTAGTTTCTGTTTCACAATCATCATCATCTAAATCATCAATATTATAATCAAATAAACCATAATCTGCAGAATTACTATAGTGTGCAAATGTTCTTTTCGAATTATATTCATTAGTACACAAACAACATGGTAAATCTTCAAGACTTGTATAACTGAATTGACAATTTTTAAGTAATTTTTTAGAATTATTTGGATCTTTTACTGTTAAATCTTAGATTTTGCAATTTAGATTATTAGAATCAACTGGCTATCTATTATAATTTAAATATTTGTTATAATTTATTACTATAAAGAATAGAATCCTGTTCACTATAAACTGGATCAAAACAAAGATTTTCAATAACATTATTTATTTGTAGTTTATTTTTGAGTTTAGCATCTTTTACTAAACCTAAACACATTTGATTTTTAAATCTAATAAAACCCTAGATATGACAATCATATTCTTGATTTGGTTTGTAATTTTTTCATATTGATATGTAAAACATTTGTATGGAGATGTGTTTTTACTTTTAAAATAGTTTTTAATTAAAGAATCAAATTCTTTTTTTAAAAAATGAAATGAGTTAAAATTAATCATTGAGTATCATTTGTAAGAGTTTATTTGATTCATTTTGAAAGTTGACAAAATTCAAATCATCTAAAAGACAAAAGCCAATTGTTGACCTTTTTATAGATGTTCAAATTGTATGCCTGAAAAAATCAGTTTTTTTTTACAAGAGTAAACATAATTTTCAAGAACAACCGTATTTTCTCATGATACTGAAATACCTAAATTCAATATTTCCTGATTTGTAAATGCACATTAAATCATTTGAATTATGTAATTTACAAATTTGTAAATATTTAATTTGCGAGAAATATCTGTTTATCATCAAGTTTTTTCTAAATATGTTCTTTATCCAAACTTAAATTTTATTTTGCTTTTTAACCAAAAACTTATTTTCTTGTATCAAAAAAACAGTAAAATTTCAAATTTCAAGTAGATATCTCATATATTCAACTTGACAAGAACAAATGTACATTTGCAGATGATCAACAAATTTCACTTACATTTGTTTTCAAACAATGCCCTACTTCCGGCGATGATTTATGAAAAATTTTACTAATGCAATCTCAAAAATATTTCTAAGTAACCTAAATCAACATATCTCAGAGCATTTGAATCTCAAATTTCATGGAAAACAGTCAAGAACTCGCAGAGATATTGACGTTTTTGTAAATTCAGACGCATACGTTTTCGCAAGTTTTTCTCTTAATTTCAAACGTTTCCAGAAGATATTTCTTGAAATGAAATAATAAAAATGCTACTAAGTAAGTTGATAGAGTAGGTATTCGGTTATTCTCAGTTAAAATTTCAGCATATTTGGTCAAATATTCATCAAGTAATAGCGATTTTTCATTTTGCTTCTATATTCGGAATTTCTTTGATGAAACTGAATGATGGTTCTCTAGGTTGATTTTTGCAAGTTCGGTCTAAATCATATACTGCGGCTTAACAAGACTGGTGATGAATATATTCGAATTTTGCCTGTGAAAATTTCATGAATTTTGGATAACAATTGATAAAGTTATTGCATTTTTTCATTTGTTCTCATACAAAATTCTTTTTTTTTTGTACGTTTTAAAAAACAAAAATGGTTAATAAAGCACTTGATTCAAATAAAAAATGCAATATGAACTTAATAAAGTTGGTAGTGATGAGTTTCAAGAGTTTGTTTGTAAAGTTTCATGTGAAACGGAAGCATATTCGTGAAAATGTCCCAAACTTTGATGAAGCAAGTTTTTTTGTTTTTTTTTTTATTTTATGTACGTTTGAAACGTTTTTGATTCTAGCAAAAAATTTTATTAAGAAAATGATAAATTCGTCTTATTAAACTATGCTTAAAGCATGATTTCTTGTTTGACGAACCTCTTTATTACTACATTAGAATATCAATTAACAAATACTATGACGTTTGACGTGCCGTATAGACATGACGTATTAATATGATTATATATAAATTTTATATGAAGTAAAGGGTGACGTGAAAAAGTAGCTATCAACTATAGTCGGAACGGGTCTGATGGTAAATTTTTATTAGTAAAAAAATGATTTAACGAATCATTGTATTGATTATTTCAATGAATAAAAAGCTTAATATGTCAGAAAGAAAATTTTTATTAAGGGAAGTTCGTTTAACTGATCAACAACCTTTTTTATCATAGAGTTGCGCTTATTGGTCGAAATTTTTCATTGATTAAAAAAAATAATTGTTCAAGTACTTCACTTTTTAGACTATCATTATCGTTATAGATCTTCCGAGCATTATTAACGTCAACGAATTATTATATTCTAAAAATCTTCGCCGCAAATAAAAAAGGCACGTTTTTGTGTTCTGTTGGCTTGTAGTAAATTCTGAAAAAGAAGAAACAGAAATTGGAAGGTGTCGTAAATTTCTTTACACTTTCGTTGATCGATCATGTCATCATCGTTATTATTATTATTATTCCAATTTATAAAAACAATAATTGCTAAATAATAATAATGATAAAGATATTTACTCATGCATCAATTGCAATCAATATTTTAATTAATCGTAATGATCATAAATTGAGAAAAATACGTGAACATACTCAATCATATTGTCATCAGTCTTCAATATCCATACTATTGCTTCTTAAAAAGGTTTAATTAATAACGCCATAATGGTTGAGCACTATCTCAATCACCACTAATCACATCGAGTGTGCTGCTTGAGAACACCCTTAATTCCGATTTGTTTCCTAGTATACAAGTCAAACTGTGACTATTGATAATCAAGAAAATTGTAGTTCTAGCATTTAGACGATATTAATTAAATAACGGTAAGGTTTAGATGTTTTTCGTGCCTCGAAACAATTCTTTTATATTAATATTTTTACAAATATTTGAAATAGTACGGACGTCATTAATATACTTTTCCGAAGCGATTTGAACATTGTAATGCGTTTGGTCATGATAATATTGGGCAGCCAAGTTTGCCATCACTTTTCAGTTGTATCAAAATTTTATTACTGAAATTCAAGCTTTTAAATAAATTGGTAATGTCAAGGGAATGTATAAATTTTATATAATCGATTTCTAATTTTCCCTTGCCATGGTTTTTAAATTTTAATTAGCATTAAGAAAAAAGTGAAGCTATTTCGAAATATCTCAAATAGAAATAAAGACCAAAATTCGAACAACGTTAGAGCCTGAGTTTTATTAGCATCAAAATGGCGTAGTATATACTATTTTTGCTAATTTATTTGATATAATAAATACTTAAGAGTACCAAGTTTATTTGATCCGAATAGATGAACTAAAGTTATTGGGTAAAACGACGACCATATAACCCATATAACGTGGATAAGCAATTGGGTAAGTATAGTTCGAACCAGTTTAAGCAGGATAATATCTAGTTTAAATTGAATTCAAAGCTTAAAGTTGAATATGTGTTAAGTGGATTCAGAATTAACTCTAAGTTGATTCGAAATTCTTTAACGATTCGGGTAAATTTTCAACTTAGGTGTATTTAGAATCAACTTGAAATCCAGCAAGATTCCATTCTAACGTACAACAAAGATATAGATAGATTATAATTAATTCTTCTATATGTAAAAAATACCACAATGCTATAATTCAGTAATTATACCATCAACTATAATCCAGAATTATTTTGCGATTTGGGATTTGGAACATGCATATGGGGTAAATGTTATTTAGTCATTTGGGATTTTTAGAATTAAAAATCCAAATAGTTTAACCTATTTGGTTTTTGGTTTTGGGATTCAGCACGAATTTGGACAGCAAGTATAACAAGAATTAAATAACTAGAATTTTTTTTAAAAGAAAATAGGTTTATTGTATTGAATTACGCTGCACCCGCATAAATGAAATAGATTTATCGAAAAAAAAGATAATATATATAAAAAAATAAAAAAATGTACTGTTACTAATTGAATTTAAAGAAACAAAGTTAATACGTATTGGATATTTAGAAAAGGAAAGTTACAAAAATATATTTAATCTGAATAATTTGAAGAATTTACTGATTTATATGTGTAAATAAAATTTTTGATTTGTGGATACAAATCAAAAACCGATCAAAGGTTTACCCACTCCCAATAAAAGGTTTGTAGATAAAGTTGTGACAATAGGTAAAAGTAATTTCTTCATGAGATGATTAGAGACCTTGCATGCTTTGTCATATGCCTTACGCCAGAAAGATTTTTGCTTTTTAGTTTCATTATCTGTAAGATTTTCTGATTGAATAATATAAATGTATTATAATAGAATTTAAGATTTATTATTATGCCAATTCGCCAAAAGTTGGTCATATGCCTTGAGTTTTGTGAGGTAATCAGATACATCAGCCTCATTATGTGTAGGTGTGGCTGATTGAATGATATAAATGTGATATAATTAGGGATAAAATTTACTGTAAGGATGCTTATAAGTTGACCTTGAAAATGTTACTTAGAACAAAAGCTTTCTCTTACCACTCGCAGATTTTGCAGATTTTTTATTTGAAGAACCTCTGTGATGATTGTACTCATTCAGAGGCATACTTGGCCTATTTGGCATATACAAATTGTTAGGAACTTGGTAATTTGGCGAAACATTCATGTAGTAATTAGACGTATGGGCATGATTATATGGATTATATGGATTATATGGCGTAAGTGCTACAGATTGAATGATAGAAATAACAAACAGATTTAAGATAAAACTTTGTGATATTTATAAGTTGCAAAAACTTTGAAAAGTTTCTTAAAGCAAAATTTTTCTCTTACCATTCGAAAAATTTTGATTTGCATCCCAAGGCATATGTGGATAGACATTTGGAGGTAAATTGTTGAATTGATTGTATGTATAACGCTTCCTGAAGAAATCGGACATATTGGCTTAAGGTCAAAAAAAATATATTTCCAGATGAAAATAGAGAAGTTTTAGTTTTAAAAGATTTTTTTATTTGGGCACTCGTTATCATACATTTATTTATAGAAAGAAAGATATCATTTAAAACATTTAAAAGACTAAAATTGATTCATATCACTTCATTTATTGGGTGTCTACTACATCGATTAATAGTTCAAATACATAAAAATACTGAAAATGAGAACATTAATAAAAAATGCATATGTATGTGCATAAGTTACGAAAAATAATAATTAATCACTATCCAATAGTGGATTAACGAAACATAAAATCTAATATCAAGAATTTCTGATTTACAATCACTTCATCCAGTTTATTAAATTAATAATAATACCAGGCATGTCATGCTTCTTCTTGTTTTGGACTCAAACCTTGTTTCTTGTGACAATACTGTACGTTCTCATATTCTATGTTTGTGCAAAATGCTTCTTGCTGTTGCCAGTGAAACATTAATTCCATTATTAATAATTAATGAAGAGGTAAATTCTTATAATTAATTGTTATTACATTATAGCCGTTTTCAAAAGATTTCCAAGATTTCCATAGTTTCAAGACCTGCTCCAATCGGTTCTTTAATTTTTACTAATTAGAAATTCCAAATTCTTTGATTTCCATATGGATATACGGGAAATCGTATTCACATCTTTTTGAAACAACTGTAATTAATTTTTAATTACAGAACGTACTGTACATCGCTTTAGACAGCTTCCAAAATAAGGAAATTTAACAACGAACAATAATTGTCATATCGTTTTCCAAATAAGGAATTTCGGTAATGTTGATCATTTCGAAGGATCTAATTCTTCTGCGTTATCGTATCAAGCATTTTATCCTTTGATTGGAAATTTAATATGCAAGAAAAAAAAGAAGTCATATTATTTACCAATTAGTCTTGCATGAAAAATTATTCTGGTAAACCTTATTGAAAAAATGGGTAAAACAAAGTCACCTTTGTTAATTTTAAATTAATTTCGACCATAATGCTGTAATGTCTTATAGCTATAATAACTCATACAATATATAGCTACATCTCATCATCGTCTCATAAATATTTAAATAATAAAGAAAAGGAATTTAAGTGGATTTTAGCAGAAATGGACTTATTAACGGAACTGGAAGAGATCCATCGTTTATTTGAAAGTGGTGCAATCAATGAGAGTGAATATAATGAACGTCGAAGATTAATACTAGAAGGGTCTATCAGTTCATTCGAAACAAAGAAATCTGACTCTGGTGGTAAGCGGTAAAGAATTATGTTTGTTTTAATATTATTCTAATTATTTAATTATTCAAAATCTGACAGTTGTTAGTAAACCGAAGGATACAAGTTTGTATGAAATTCTCCAATTAAACCCTAATGCAACTGACGCAGAAATTAGATCAAGCTACAGAAAACTCGCTCCCAAGTACCATCCTGATAAAAATAATGGTATTGAATCTAAAGAGGTACTTTTCCTGACTTTACTTTTATTTTTGTACACATATATAGTATTAAATCAAGATTCTTTACAGTGGAATAAGCTTTTAGAAGCTTACAAAATTCTCTCAGATCCGAATAGTCGTTATCTTTATGATAACTGTGGAATAATAAACGATTGGAAGCTTTAAACTTTTTCTTGTGTTTAATTCTATTACACCTTTCATAATAATTAATTACTTTTATTTAATTTTAGCCTTAAAAACTAAAGCATCACTCAACTCTTATGTTGGAGGTGACGCTTGGCAACCTTATATTGGTAATTTGGAAATTGGCCTTTGGTTATCCTCATTTACAAACAATGGTGGCTCTCCTGAAATAGACCACATAGATACAGATGAGCAAAAAAAATACCGTCACACAGTTCGCATATCCAACATTGTCCGTTATATACAAGACAAACTTATTCAATTTCCGAAACAAGATAACCCCTCTGAGCTTGAACCATATGTGGAAAGTCTTCGTCAAGAAGCTTTGAAACTTTCAATAGAATCTAATGGCAAAGAATTGCTATCCTTCCTAGGTGAAATATACATGTCCAAGGCTCAGACATACTTAAATAATTTCTCTAGGTTTGGCATTAATTTTAAGTATTCTAGTCTTTTTAATAATTTTAGGTTTGTGGTGGACCTGGCCTCTGGATTCTTAGCAATTAAAACTAAGAAAGGACAGATGAATCAAGATGAGGTAAAACTAATGTTGTTAGCCGAAATTGTTTTATGCTTGTAGAAATATTTCGACATTTGATATTTAGCTGCCGAAATGTCTAAATATTATCGAAATCCTAAATTATGCCGAAATGTCTAAATAATGTCGAAATGTCTAAATAATATCGAAATGTCTAAATTAAAAATAATATGAAAAAACATATAGTAATAGGTTTGCTATCCAAACAAGCTCTAGCGTTCATACTTTAACATCAATACCTCTAGTCTAGGACTAAAGTCTAGGACTAATTATTTGAACCCATACCAATCAACTCACGTATAAACTACTGACCTCCCGGTTCTAAAATTTTCTAAACCCCAAGGTCCTAAACTACATGAAAACAGAAGCATAAGAAAAATGTCTAACATACGCCCATATAGCTAAAGAGAATCGGGGCGTCATCCTGCAGCATCTGTTTCAGGGGATAGGTTAAAGCGGAGGGAATTTTTGATGATCGACAGATGATCGACCAATCAAATTGCGAAACTTTGACTGACCCGGATCATCCCGAAGAAAACAAAACAAGCGAAAAAAGAGAAAAATGCGAAAAATACAAGAAACGGTAGTCTAAATCTACTTTGGTACATTAATAAAAAATGTCGGAAAGGCAATTTTACCTATAGGCCCTTCTAAATATAACACAACCAACCCTAACCCTATC
>QKWP01000822.1:37497-58034 GCA_003550325.1 Gigaspora rosea
TTAGTCCTAGACTAGAGGTATTGATGTTAAAGTATGAACGCTAGAGCTTGTTTGGATAGCAAACCTATTACTATATGTTTTTTCATATTATTTTTAATTTAGACATTTCGATATTATTTAGACATTTCGACATTATTTAGACATTTCGGCATAATTTAGGATTTCGATAATATTTAGACATTTCGGCAGCCTAAATATCAAATGTCGAAATATTTCTACAAGCATAAAACAATTTCGGCTAACAACATTACACCATCATCACCATGTAAATCACAGGGTCACACTTTTTGCAAAGCGCTATAATTAAATAGAGTCTTACATTTAGTCATATAGTATTATATTTAGTCAACTATTTAGACATTTAGTCACATAGTATTTATTTAGTCAGCTATTTAGACATTTAGGCAAATTTAGACTTTTGACATTTCGAAAAAAAAATAATGCCATGTCGAAATATATTTAGACACTAATTGCCTAAATAGTTGACTAAATTAAGTATTTCGACTAACAACATTAGGTAAAACCTATTCATTCTTTATTGAAACTAAAAAGAAAATAATTACTAAATTTTTAAAAAAAAACATCAGATTAGTAAAATAATTTGGAAACTGTCACGCCCAGAAATATCTTCCGTCGTTTGTGAATGTTGTGATAAAGTTTTGAATGACAGAATTCATAGTGATTTAGATAAAAGTAATCACCTCGCAAATTCCCTTCTTCTATTGGGCAAGTTGTGGTTGGAAGTGAGCAAACAGTAAAGATGTAATCTCCAATTTTTTAATAATTGAAAAAAAACCTTGAACTTTAATCGGTGAACCTTTATTATTCTTTACATTGATTGCATATCTAAAATATAAATAAATTAATTTTTTATATATGAAACTGTATAGTTTGCGATGCTTCACATAGATTAATGAATTTTATTTAGTTGTCCTGTAATATACATGATTAAATTTCCAACTATCATATGAAGTTATTTGCTTTTTTTATATCTAATTAAAACCGGTTACAAACTCTACCATAAGTTATATTTCTGAAAATAAGTTATTGTTTTGAGCGATTTTGAATGCAAATGAGTGCCGCCAAGAAAAAACCTGTCATCGGCTTTCAATTATATTTCGTACCGGAACAATCCATCTAAATTATTAAGAATGTGTTCGGTAAAAATTCCCGATGGCAGGTTTCCTTTGGCGGCACTCATATATTCGATAAAATAAGACCAAAAAAGTGATCACCATTAATTTCTATTACACGCGATTACTGTAACATAAGTTTTAAGAACAGTGCTATCATGTGATATTATCCATCTACCCTAAGCACTATCCGTAGATTTCTTACCAATCATCTACGAACGTACGTACTTAACGTTTAACCAACCAATAATGTGTGTAGCAGGCATGCTTTGAAGAGTGTTGAATAATTATACAAGATGTGTTCAACTCTCAATAACGAACTGACGGTTCTTGTAGTAACCTTGTTGATTGTGTATATTATTAGCCAATCAAAACGAATGTCCGTCATGCTATAGTAATAGTTACGTTATACACGCAATTTTTTCTAAATTAAGCTAATTCTTAAAATTTAAAAATTCATTGAGAAATAATTCTCGTCAATTTTCAATCCGGCTCCCATAGCTCAGCTGGTTAGAGCGTGGTGCTAATAACGCCAAGGTCGTGAGTTCAATCCTCACTGGGAGCAACACCTATGAACATTATTATTTCTTTTTTGTCAATAAATCTGAGGGATCAACATTAAGAATAACTAAATTGAGGCGATAATATTGATTTGGTTGATTTTTACAGGGTACTCAAATTTCCGGGTCTGATCTAGGTCGGCGTTTAGCCCTAGTTGTTAACGAGTTCTCTAGCAAAATTATCAGCTGGACATTTTTTACTTAATGAATAGATATGATTTCATTAGTAAAATTTTTAATGATCTTGGGAAAATTGATCAATTCCGGTCCAGCCGACCATGATTCTGATGCACTCCGAAGTATTCCGACCCGGGATTGTTGGGTCCCCCCTGTATGAGTTGATTCTTAGTATCGCGATAAAACTAAGTTGGTTTAGGCTCAGTTTTGATTCCAGAACCTTTAGATTCCATTTTGTGAACCCAGGAACTGGGTTTTAACCTGGGACCCGTAAAATATTAGTTTTAAAAATTCAAAATTTTTTCTGATAATAACAAAAAAATTTAGGTAAAATTTAGTTTAAATTTCATAAATTTTAGATAAATTTAATAAATTTAAATAAATTTTGATTTAAATTTGATAAATTTTGATGAATTTTGATTTAATTTAGAAAATTTCATAAGCTCATTCTTTTGAAGAATGTATTATAAAACAAAGCTTGTAATTTGATTTAATGCAATATAAAAAATGATTAAAAATCAAATCGCACTAGTTACATCTCTAGATCACGGTATCAATATTCAATACAAACTAGTCAGGTGCATTATTAAAAATAAAACACGTATCATTATGGATAGTATGTTAGTTTGTTGCTAGTGCGGGCCAGAATTGTGAAATCCGAAATATTCTGAAATTCCAAAATATTCCACATGCGTAGGTAGGGTTGTATAACTTACGGTAAGTTATCCTAACTTACGTAACTTACGTAACTTACATATGCTACACTAATCTAATGCTGGCCTGCTTTAACACCTTATATATTTGTAACTTACATGTCATGTAACTTACAATGTAAGTTACATTGTCAGATAAGTTAACACAACCCTACACATGCAGTCTTATTTCTACATATCACAAGCTATAATGTATTAAGAAAATTTTTCAGTTAAATTTGATAACTTTAGATATAAATTCTCTAAAATTTTAAAACTTTTAGAAAATTTTAGTTGATACTTTGAAATTTTGGATTTTTTGTGAAAAATTTATATTTACGGGTCCCAGGTTTTAACCACTAGGTTCCGAACTTGGTTTGATTCAACTCATACTGGGGTCCCAAAATTTCCGCTTCGGAGTGCATCGGAATCATGGTCGGCTAGATCGGAATTGATCGATTTTCCCCAAGATCATAAAGCCAAGCTGGTAATTTTGCTATAGAACTTGCAGGACCCCGAACAATATATATAGAGGTTACATTGAAATTTTGGCTAAAAAGGTTACTTTTTTACAAAAATGTTACATTTGAAAAGTGGATATTGGTCAAAAGGTTACATTTAAAAGTGGATAAAAGCTTTTAATGTTATATTATTAAAAGTGGATAAAATTAATAAGTATTAAATAGGTTGTATTTAAAATTTGGATAAAGAAAAAATTTTTTAAAAAAACCTTTTTTTGAAAAAAATTTTTTTTTAAGAAATTTTTTTTTTAAGAAAAATTTTTTTTTGAAAAATTTTTTTTTAAGAAAAATTTTTTTTTGGAAAAACTTTTTTTTTGAGATAAATTTTTTTTGAGAAAAATTTTTTTTTGAGAACTTTTTTTTTAAGAAAAATTTTTTTTAAGAAAAATATTTTTTAAGAAAAATTTTTTTTCTTAAAAAATTTTTTTTTAAGAAAAATTTTTTTTTAAAAAAAATTTTTTTGAGAAAAAAATTTTTTTTGAAAAAATTTTTTAAAAAAAAGTAGTTATATTTAATATTTGGTTAAAATTTATTAAATATTAAAGCTTATATGTAAAATATGGTTAATTAGCTCTAATAAAAAGTGGATAAAAATTTTAAAAAGTTTATATTAAAGCTAATGTAACCTCTATATGTATTGTTCGGGGGTCCTGAACTTGCTAACAACTTGGGCAAACGCCGACCTAGATCCGACACATCCAACCCGGAATTTTGGGTAAAATTCGTTAAGTTCCAGAATCTGGTTCTGGAACCTGGTTTTAGAACCTGGTTCAGGCATAAAATTTTAAGCTTAATAGTATTTTATTTTTATCTGGCCTTTAAACAATCTTTGCACATTTACATTATATAATTAATAGATATATACAGTCAATTCTCTCAATTCCGAACCGTCCGTTCTTATATGTAAAAATATCAAAAAGTTCTGTTCTCAAAAGAGTTACTATGTTGTTGATCCGAACATTACAATAAAAGTTACAACCGTTCTGAAATTTTGTGTTCGTTTTCATAGGGTTTATTAAAGGTTCGGGATTATCCAGGTTCGGATTAAAGAGAGGCGACTGTATATAAATATTGAAGAATAATTTTTTTAGTATATGCATTTAGAAAATAATAAGAATGCATTTATAAACATCAAGAATATGTTTTGGCCAGAATCTGAGAGTGCATTCAAAGAATTATGTACTTAAGAGGGTGCACTTAGGAAAATTTTACTGAGTTAGGACTATATAAAATAATATATAGGCTGATTTGAGTAATTTATAAGTAGGCCTTATTTTTTTTTAAAAGTTCAATAACTTTTGATCTACTGGTTTGTGTTTTAAATGATTAAAATCACAGAATTGCGAGAAAATGTGCTGTTAAATAGTGACGCACCTAGGGGGTAGGAAAGATTGATTAAACCTATGTCTAACCAATTCTTCCCACCCTAGGTTCGTCACTATTTGACAGCACATTATCTCGCGATCCTGTGGTTAGATTTTAATGATTTTGGACTCGTTGGAATCGTCTCAAAGAGAAGAAGCTATTTAACTTTTAAAAAAATAAGCCCTACTTATAAATTACTCAAATCAGCCCATATGAGTAACATTCATATCTAATGAATAAATTTTATTTGATTAATGCTAATTTAATTACAACCCTATTTGTTCATTCATAATAATGAATAAAAATATTTCAAAATTGTATCATAAACAACTTTCTTAATTTTTCATGTGGTTTGCAACATTTAAAATTTTAGATAGAGAATTTAAAAAAAAAAAAGATATGTATATATACACAGATATATATGGTAACTAGTAGCTATCACTATTTTTATATTTACATATAAAGATATCTGATATCATATATATGAACGTACAAGAGTGATATAAAAGCAACATTATGTTTTATATTCAAGTATTGTACTTATTTTATTTTAAATAGTCATAAATATATATACTACATATAACAAACTTAGGAACCTGATTATTGAAAATCAGGTTCCAATACATGGTTTTTAAATTTCAACTAGATAAACCCGTAACTATAGCATTAAAAATAAGCCATTTCTGCCTTGATTAATTCGTCGGGCATGGTTCAGTGCAGGGTATGCCCAGAATTTAAATATACATTTGCCTGGACATAACAGATAAGGACTTTTTATGTATATAACGAAGTTTTTTTTCTCAAATTACAGTAAATTACTACGTGGGGTCTTTTCTAGGAAAATGACCCAACTGGGATTATACAGATTTTATAAAATTTGTTTTTTAGCCATCTATCCGATCGAATAACTCTTTATTTTTCATTAAGTAGTCAATAAAAACAACTTCTCAAACTCTTTTACAAACATCATAAACTCATTGCCATCTTTATTATACAGATTTTATAAATGTTTTTTTTTAAACCATCTATCTGATCGAATAACTCTTTATTTTTATTAAGTAGTCAATAAAAACAACTTCTCAAACTCTTTTACAAACATCATAAACTCATTGCCATCTTTATCTTCCCCCTTCGTAATAGTGCTAAAATACTTTTGACTCAATTCTCCAAATAATAAGTCATTAAGTAATGGGTGTAATTGTAGTTTATCTTGTATTAATTTATCGATTATTATTCGGATATCTTATATAAAAGTTATAAAAGTTGGTATAAGCTTAAATATATTATTAATATAGCTAAACCCGTTATTCATTATTTACCTTTCAGAACGTTTTCTGTGTCTGATACAAGTTCAATCATCGCCAAAACTGTTATTATCACTCTATAGATAACAGTAAACACATTGGGAAGTGAAGTAAAACCAAGTGGTCCATTCTTCTTGGTCTTTAATGGACAGTAAATATGTAAAAAATTATTCCCCAAAATACTTAAATATAAATAAACAAAATAAACAAAATCTAAATACCTTTACTTCACGTGTACTTGCAGACTCGCATATTATGCCTAATTGTTGGACGCAAAACCTTGGAATATCTTTCCTAAACACGTCAGGAAATTCTAATCTATTTCTTTCCTTTCTTATAGCCGTTCGTAGATACTTATAAGCTAATTGAATATCAACCAAATCTTCTTTATATATATTTGGATTCTCTATAGCAAACAAAACTCTAGATGGTGCCACTTCTGACTTTAATATCTCATCTTTTCAAAATAAAAAATAATTGTATAAAAATATTTATGTCATCATTTCGTTCTTTAAGTGGAATACACATTATGTATCGAAAATTTATATGCCTGGTTTAACATCCCCCGTCAATATTTGTAATAACGCTACGTATAAATGAAGTGATCCAGAATATTGGTTGGTCATGTACTCATAACATAATTCTCGCGCCCTATCACAGCCAACCGGGTCCTTTAAAAACAAAAAAAAAAGGTAGGAGGATATTGATTTCCATATCTATTTTAAATATCAGTAATTTAGTAGAATGTGTTCGAACCTCCAAACTCATGGCTTCAGATACAATTAACGCAGCGGTTCGACGCAAATCAATGTCATCATCCTTTTTTGAAAGGACAAAAAAAAAAAATTTGAAATATTCAAATGGAAATTATTCAATTACTGATTTAAAGTTACCTGAGTAAGCCGAATGAGAACAATATATAAGGATATAAAATATTGTATATCATCATTACTAGCGAATCCAATTTCTTTTTTAAATAAGAGTCTACTAAATAATTGTAGTGACTTTGTAGCTGCCTCACGCAATGTCAAAGTCTGCCAGGATAGAGATATTAAATGTAATTTCGGCATTGTGTAATGTATATAAAAATAATTTATGAAAAATACTTTACAATTTCAGGTTTGGTATTTCTATTTATATATTCAGCCCATTTTTTCAAACCCAAAGACCTGAATTCATGTGGTAATGAGGTTTCATCCCATATCTAGTATGAATAGAGATTTCTGTTAAACAACATCTATTTAAAATTCATTTCGAATATTAAAATTTAATTTATCATTGTACAAGAGGACATTTACTTCAGCCGTCAAAGCTCCCAAAAGTGGTAGTGTAGCTTCAATTATAGATGAACTCTTAGATTTTTCCATATACCAGAACAATTTTTTCCAAAATTCTTCCAATTCGAACTTAGAAGATTGTTGGGATGATGTTAAATTGGATTTTGGAAATGGATAATTCGAGTTGATTAATACAAGTAGCTCTACTATGAGTTGAAAACACTTCGGATATTGTTCTCCATGAAATATCATCTTAATTAATTTTGATTGAATTACTGGTGTAATGCTACTGTTAGAATGCAACGTAACAAATGCAAATTAGAGAGTATTATGAGAGAATAAGTATATTTGTAGAGATTGTAAATCGTCACTATTAAAACTTTATCAACCAAACGTACCAGGTACGAATATGTGTAGTGTCCATCTCAAGAAAATATTCAAAAAACGTTTCCAGAGCAATAAGTCTAACCTCATATTCTTCATCACTCAAAATTTTTACTATAATCTCATTCTTTTCAATTATATCTTGACTCAACAACGATTTAATAACCACCTTTGCCATTTGTTGTCGGACTAGAAAGTTTCCAATTTTCAGAGTAGCATTGGATTTGCCAAAAAGATTGAATAAAGATAGATCAAATATGGTTTGTCTCATTTTTGCAAACTTTTCTTCCATCAAGGTTATTAATTCTTCAAATTAATCAATATATTAATAATTTTAGTTCAGCTTATTTATGCTTAAATTAATTATATTAATATAAAGTCTGAATTGGCATACCTGACTGCTTCCGCTTATCCTGTTCGTTAAGTATCCATTTAGAATCAACTACAAATTCATTCATTATTTCTAAAAATAAAAATTTCGTAATGTCACAAGGATTTTGATAACATATTACGGGAATCTTTGACATTATCATTAATTCCATTTTATTTATAAATTCTTTAAGAAAAAAAATAGATTGTTAATGTTAATTCAACAATATAGCAAACTCTAAATATTAAATAATAAAACAAACCCTTTGTCAAATCAAATCCAGTAAGATTCCTACTGAGATGTCCACGCATTAAATATTGTATTTGAACTAATCGACCATGTAATTCATTTTGATTACTTATTTCACATGCATTAAATAATTCAGTACAAGTAATAGTTAAGTCCTGTGACGCGATTAATGGAACAAGTGATCTTGCAGACATTTCTCGTGCCTATAAAATTTAAATGCTTAAGGAACTTTTACTAAATTGGATCAAATTATCAAATATTTGATATAAATAAACGTTATACTTTATAAATTGGTGAAGAACAACAAGACTTCACAAGTGTCACAAAAGGATCCATATTTAATACTGAACTTTCCATTAACGATGGATGTAATCGAGATAACAACGTAAGGATCGGATATAGCCCAGGATGCACTTCTGTCTTATTATTCTAGCAAGTATGAATGGAATATATATACATTTAACCATAATATCGATGAGTGACTAATCTATATCTATGAATCTTCATTCAAGATCTTACTTGTGTTGGTTTTATAAGTTGATTAACTGCAATTGTAAGTTCATCCACTAAAAATGGATGCAATTTTGGGAACCTTGAAAAAAACTCGCGACTAGTTAATTGGTTAATAGAATGATGTTCATCTTTTGTTTTCTTTGTTCCAAAAGTCCTTTGCAAAAGCGTAGAAAATAGCATTACTGAACAATTTCGAATAGCCCAACTTTTATATAAAGAAACAATAAGTTTTAAATCAGTTCTTTATAAATGATCAAACTAAGTATTAAAATATTAGGAAAAATACCTAGATGAACAAAATCCATTAATAGCCAACATAAATCCATCAGAAACATAAGGTAAAACATCTGCACCTAATTTTGCATCCATAAATATTGTTCTTAAAATATTAAAAGCATGAACTTGAGGTAAATCAACGATTTGTTGATCAATTTCGTCATCGGTTGAAACTTTTTGGGAACCAATGTTTAGTAAAACCTTCATGGCCCATGGAAGTAGTGTTTTTTGAGTACTTGGTTCACTATTAACTATTGCCAAGATACATAATGGAAGTCCAGCACTTCGACGAGTTATTGATATTGAACTTGTTGTTATTGCGCAAATGTCTTCCTTATCACACCCGAGAAAATTTGTATTAATGTGCGTTAGAACAGTAATAAGCAAATATAAAATAATGATTTATATCAACTTTACCTTTAGCCACGTTTTTGGCAATTCAGCAAATTCGATTTGCGATGAATCTAGCAATCGAGAACAGACTGATACATATCCAGGGTAAACTGCAGAAAATGCACCTCTATGGCGTATAGATGTCAACAACGTTCGAAATAATGCACCTCCATTTCGAACTTGTTCATAATTAAGCATTGCTTCCTACAAGTTAACAATAACAATAAGAGTATAGTTATAAACGAAAGTACAAATCTTTAAATCAAAGTATGTACAGATTTACATTGTTTATTAAAGTTTTAGCCATTGGCGCTCTCGACAGTATTACGGCTAATAAAGCGCTATATAATTAAATGATTAGAATGTTAATTAAATAGATATCGGTAAATTTTAATTAAGTCACTTGCCATTACCTTGCTTCTTTCACAGCTCTCCAACAACAACTTAAAATGACTTGATGTTTAGGACCTTCCTCACTTTCTACATCTCCGTCGTCGCTTGAAAAAACCAATTCATCAATAGTCTCCTCCATTTCTTGAAACGATGCCGGTACATTTCCTTCAGGCGATGGATTTGATAACACTTCAAGTACTATTTGACACACTTGATTAATCAACGAGATAATTTTGTCGTGAACGAATTGCCATTCCGTCAAATTCGAATTTATAGAATTTATAGTTGTGGAATTATAATCTAATTTTTTAAATATATATTGAAGTGCGAGTAATGTTCCATGCATTGGATATTTTTGAGATGCAAGTAGTAAGTTTTGAGATGCAATATTAATTTGCTTTTCTAAAAGCACCATTAATTTCCCAATAAATGCAGCTAAAGTATTGTTGTTTAATAAAAAATATATTCAGTTAGATGTAAGTCGTTTAAATAACATGAAAAAATAAAAAAATTATTTACTTGATTTATCATTAATTTCCATGCCCAAAGAGGAGACAGGAGGACCTTTATTCAATTCTACATCCAAGTCATATCCAAGTTTCAACACGTACTTTGAAAATATTAAACTAAAAATTGTAGCACCACTATCACTTTCGCCAGCTCTTGTACTCATCATTGACTGAAACGCCCAAAATAAAATTTCCTGTACATCATCAATTGATTCAATTCCTGGTAACGGAGACGGAAATATTTCGAGTATTTCATATGATAGCATTCGAATTTCATCAAATGGATTCATTAGACAATTTAAAATTAATTTTACATTTCTGGTAGTGGCAAGCGGAAGTTGAAAAGGAAAAGTCGATTGTTCGTTTTTTTTATTTACAAAATCTTTTGTAAGTGAAGATTCATTACCAAGACCAAATGTTTTGATTAATATGATAAAAATTTTAAGTACAGAAGATACTCTTTGAAACGATGCACCAGGGTATAATGAAGCAACCAATAATTCAATTAACCAATTCAAAAAATTTTGCGAAATATCAATCTTTCGTTTTAATTCTTCTGCTTCCAATAACGCTTGTGGGATTTTTGTATTCTTGTTAGTGGAGCTGTTATTTTCTATATATTTCAAAAGAGATTTATAATCTCTCCATTGAGCATACAAATTTCCTTGTAGTCTAGAAAATAATTTATTCAAATGTCCACACATCTTCTGCCTAAATTCAGGGGAAGTTGAATTTAGATTTAATTCGAAAAAAGATTTTAGAAGTGAAAGTTCAGTTGATGTCACTTCTGTTATTGACTTTTGGGATTCACTAATTAGACCAAGGACATCAATTCGAAGATTTGGGTCTATATGATATATCGCATTACGAAGAGATTGTAGTTTGATCTTTTTATCATCATGTGAATTAGATTCATCTAACAAAAGTAAAAAAATTAGAAAACTCTTTATTAGAAAATTAATTCATTATAGATGTAATTAATACCTTCGATCAGCATTTTACCATCAACTAAATCCAATGATCTGGCAACTTTAGTAATTGTTATTAAAGCATTTAATCGAAAATGATCATCTTTCACAAAACCATTTGATATGTTATCATATTTAATTACATTTAACACCCTCCAAAATGATAATGAATCAATTTTAAATAAAGGTTTTAAAATAAAATTACCAATATTCTTACGTAGAGTATCGTTAGATGACGTAAGACAATAGCATACAGATGCTAACCATATGTTAATCCAATCATTAGTTACAACCTATAATTATAAAATTAAGAACATTAAGTTTTAATAATCAAAAATATATAATTATAAATAATTATAATTCAAACCTCTTTCTGTGTATCAGAAATTTTTTTCTTTTCATTATTGAAGTAAATTTGTTTAATAGATACTTCTAGTAACTCTTTTAAGGACTGTTCAAAGAAAGTCGCAAGTAATTGAGAAGAACGTGGCGCAATTGTCGTATTGTGCAATACCTCTAAAGTCCGCCAAACAAAGTCAGCTTGAATTTTAAGAAACGCATTTGTTCCCACTCTAGGTAATAATAAAAGTAGCAATACATATTTCACTTTACGATATGGATCCATCAATAATAATTGTTTTAACAAATTATTAAAAGACTGATTATAAAAATCGTCGGTGTTTTCATATTTTCTCTTGATACTTAAAATATCTAATAATTTTTCAAAGATTGTCTTCACCTATTAATGAAAAGAATATTAATAAATTAAATTAGATAAAAAAAAAAAAATAAAAATAAAAAATTAGCAAATCTTTTAAATACTTTGTATTGTATAGCATCAACAGGATCATCACAATTATTCCAAACATAAGACATTAATTTATCTAAACTTTGAGAATCAAATATAGCTTGAATTTCTAAAACTTCTTTATTTTCAACGTTAGAATCTCTCAAGATAATTTCAGTTTCTTGAAGCCACATTCCCATTGTTTCAAAAGCAGTAATTTTCATTTGAGAAGTAATCGCATTATCACAAAAATAAGTAATACTCATGAATAATATATGATGGAGTGATGATGGTTTGCAATTACTATAATTATATTACAAATAATAAGAATAATAATAATAATAATAATAATAATAATAATAAATAATTTAGTTGTAATAGATTTGTTTGAAATTATTAAAAAACGAACCTTAATACAGAAATTTTTGATTTGAAATTGGAAATATGATGTATAAGACAAGCTCGTGATAGATTAGACAATAACCCTCGGCATATGACTAACATCGTCGGATATTCGCCTTGCCATCCATGCTCCATTATCGGAGCAGTTGAAGTTTGAATTCTTAACAATGACATAATTAATGACTCTTGTTCTCGAGTGATCGGCCATACGAAGAACAATGATAAAACTAAATCATTTACATATTGTAATGGACCCAATAAGTTTAAAATTGCAGCTAACGTCATTCCAGTCAATTGCCTTACATCTTTAATATATATTTCATCGGAACATATAGTAATGCATCCATTAAGTAGGTCTTTAACTTTTGATAATTCTATGGAAGAATTATCATTACAACTTTCTTTAATCAACTCAAACTTTGGCCTGAGAATCTCCTCAAATCTCGACAGCAAAGCTAACAATGTTTTTATTACATGTTGAGCATCATTCATATGTTGAGAGAATATGAGTGAATTAGAAAATATTGCAATATCATTAATTGATTTTGTTTCATTCTGATTCATTTCTAACATGTTATTTTCTTCCAATTCATTTTTCACTCGTTTAATGATAATCATTAAACAATCTATCAAGAAATAAATAGTTTCGACCAGATTTTTTTTTACAATTGACAGCCCCAGATGAAAATCTAGCATTAAATAGATAGCAATACCCTTTTGACATAATGTTTGTGTCGTATAATTATTGTGAGTTATGTATTTGGAATATTCTTTTGAGAATTCCAAAGCCATATTATTATCCGAATCAAAGTTAAAAGATTTTATTGATTCTATATTATGATTACTAGGTAATTTTGTTGATAAAAAGTAGCAAGAATCAAATATTGGGATACAACGCTGTTTTGCTAATGGTTCGATCGAAGTAAAATATATTCCTACAATTATTGGTTCAAGAACTGATTCGATTTGAATAGTAAAATTAGATGAAAGGTTTATTTTATTTAACGTTGGGTTGCAAATGAATTTTTTGGATGGTAATGATTTTTCTATATAAATAATTAAACTTTTTTTAATAAGCATCAAAAAAAAAAAAAAAAATTTTTTTGTTTATTATATCATATGATTTAAAATTCACCAATGGCTCTTAAATATTGGCATTGTTGTTCCCAGGTTGCATCAACACTTTTAAGAAACAATGAAAGCTTTCGAATGCTTTCGTGCAATTCTTGTAATGGATAAGTGGCGATGTATGTTTCTAAGACATCGCACCAAAATGGATTGATAGATAGTGGAGTTTTTGAAGATTTTAATGGCTTGTTTTTTTCTAAGAAGCCCATTTGTTTAATGTCGAGTTTGTCAAGATAATAAAATAATCTATGAAAAATGTTTATAATATAGTGTAGAATTTATGTTAGTATACGGTAAGAATGCTTTCAGGCTAAAAAAAAAAAAAAAAAAAAAAAAAAAAATTTATCAGATGTTACCGTAATGTAATTATCGAATTTGAAAATTTTTAATTTTGCCAAGAAATTATCCTTTCTGGAACTGAACTGACGCAGGGCCGGTGATTTTCTGTGGTGACAAAATCAAAATTATTTGGTGACAGAATTTAAATTATGTGATGTGATGTGAACCATATTTGCCANTAGTGGAGTTTTTGAAGATTTTAATGGCTTGTTTTTTTCTAAGAAGCCCATTTGTTTAATGTCGAGTTTGTCAAGATAATAAAATAATCTATGAACACTGTTTATAATTTAGTGTAGAAATTATGTTAGTATACGGTAAAAATGATTTCAGTCTAAAAAAAAAAAAAAAAAAAAAAAAAAAAATTTATCTGATGTTACCGTTATGTATTTATCGAATTTGGAAATTTTTAATTTTGCCCAGAAATTACCCTATCAGGAACAGGACTGACGCAGGGCCGGTGATTTTCTGTGGTGACAAAATCAAAATTATTTGGTGACAGAATTTAAATTATGTGATGTGATGTGAACCATATTTGCCAAATTATGTGCGATTCTGCGGTATACTTGGCCAAATTATTTGCGATTCTGTGGCATGCTTACGAAATTATGTGTAATTCTGTGGTATACATAAACTAACTTTCCGGACTTTGTTTCGAAAAAATTTTCATGACCTTGCTCGTAATTTGAGTTCATTAAAATTCTACGTCGAGATACTGGATCTGTTAGATTTTATATATCGACTTGCCAATAAATTGGCAAATTATGTGACAATTCTTATAAATTGGCATATTATGTGCTATTCTGCGGTGATAAACACCAAACTATGTGATATAGGCGTATTTATGTGAATTCTGTGGTATTATGTGAAACACATAAAATCACTGGCCCTGGACTGACGATCAGGGCCAGTGATTTTCTGCGGTGACAAAATCAAAATTATGTGGTGACAGAATTTAAATTATGTGATGTGATGTGAACCATATTTGCCAAATTATATGCGATTCTGCGGTATATTTGGCCAAATTATTTGCGATTCTGTGGCATGCTTACGAAATTATGTGTAATTCTGTGTTATACATAAACTAAAATTTGTCGGAACTTTCTGGACTTTGTTTCGAAAAAATTTTCATGACCTTGCTCGTAATTTGAGTTCATTAAAATTCTACATCGGGAGATACCGGATATATTAGATTTTATATATCGACTTGCCAATAAATTGGCAAATTATGTGACAATTCTTATAAATTTGCATATTGTGTGCTATTCTGTGGTGATAAACACCAAATTAGTGATATAGGCGTATTTATGTGAATTCTGTGGTATTATGTGAAACACATAAAATCACTGGCCCTGCTGACGATACGCTAGATATTAAATGATGGACTACACGTTAAGCAACCTGTTAAAAATTGAAAAAGACCTTTCCATATTCCTTTTTAAAAATAACATATCACCCACCAATTCCGTATCTTTAAGGTTTGTACGTTTTGCTGTAATGTTTATGATTCGAATTCGAGTCACGAGTTGACGAGTCCAGTCACTACTACAGGGTCAATAACACAAGAGAAAACTTAACCTAAACCGGGGGGTTTATGATTAATCCGTAGACCCCCCAGTTTACATATATATAACGATCTGCATAATTTTTTTGTTTTGATGCTTTATCGTCGCTTGGTTTTTAGGATTGTTACTCTTGGTGTCGTCGCTTTTGGTGCCGCATTTTTGTTGGTTTTGTCATTTCGCTCGTTGTAGATGTCAACGCTTCCTAGTGAGTTGTTATTTTTCTTACGTTTTTTAGATTTTTTTTTTTTTGCTGCCAGGTTTTTCGTTTTTTTTACTGTAGTATATTTTTCATAGGCCTTATGATTTTTCGTGCGTTCTCATCATTTTTGGTGTCGTTACTTTTTTGGTATTATTTCGTTATGTTGGTTTCGCGTAACCTTGTCACTTTTGTCATTTCGTCGCCAAAGTCGTTATAGTTTCGTTGTAGATGTCAACGCTTCCTAGTGAGTTGTTATTTTTCTTACGTTTTTTAGATTTTTTTTTTGCTGCTAGGTTTTTCGTTTCTTTTAGTATATTTTTCATAGGCCTTATGAGTTCTCGTCGTTTTTGGTCGTCACTTTTTTGGTATTATTTCGTTATGTTGGCTTTGCATAACCTTGTCGTCAGAGTCACTATGGTTCCTTTCCAGCGAAGACATTTTTTGGATGTATTTTTTATTAGTTCTTGTAGTCCTTTGCACGTTACTCGCCGCTTTTTAATATTTGTGGGCTTTATTATTTTTTGATGGATTTTTTTGTCGAATTTTTTTTCCACTTTTTTACCTTTTTTTCATTTTTTTTATTTTCGCTTGTATATTGTAAATAATAATAAATAAAAATTAATAAAGATAAAAAAAAAACTGTCTTTAAAGTTTATTTTTTTAAAATCGATTGAAATTTTTATTGTGAAACTGGCTTTGCGGCGATATGCATATAGTAAAAAACTTAGAATTTTTTACTCGATAGCTATTAGATCTGAACCAATCATATTTGAGGTCTAGTTTAATTTGCCTAAACCCCGGGGGTCCATGATAACTATCCTAAACCAGGGGTCTAGGATAAGGACGCTCATAACACAAACCAACAAACGAGATCACGTGTTATTTTCAGAACCGCTTATCTGTTATGATAAAAATAAAACTATTTATCGATTAGAACAAGAAAGAAATAGTGCTTTAAGTTCTTGAGCTAAATTTGAAAAAGAAGCTAATGATCTAAAAGCCGAAACAATGAACTCTTTATTACTTGAATGCCTTTTGGAAAATTTAAAATACTACGAAACTGATTACAAATATTATCTTGTCTTCTTGTAAACCATCTATGGTGTACAATTACTGTACCAATTTTATGGTACAAACACAATTTAACGAACAAAAAAATTATTAGATTACGTTACTCTTAAAATTAAATGAAAAAGTATGAGCATTACTCCTTGAAGAAATAATTCAAATACCGGTAATTCCAAATTTACTTTTTGAATATTTAAGCCATACCAAGACCACTTTCATTGATTATTTAAACAAAAGAATTAAAAAACGGTGCTATGATTTTATATTTCTCACATTCAACTTCATTCTTACATCATACAATGTTTGTTTTGCAATGGTTTTTATCACCAATCGAATTTATTAAAACATGATGGTATTAAGCTTGACGTTAAGAAGGCAAAATTAGATCAACACTATGAATTATGTGAAAGATTTAGAAGTTCAAAAGAAACATATCTTCGACGCTTACAAGTTAAATATTTAGTTAGTGAAAACATTATCTTAAATTCAGTACACAATCGGTGCATGAAGATGTTATTGAACAAGTTGTTTGCGTAAAAGTGGAAAATATGGATTTATTCACAGCAGTGAAGGGATTAAGATTTCGGTTAAAAATTTCTTAATTCATCAAAGATAACCAAAGATCGCATTATTCAATTATCAAACAGGCAAATGAGACGTCCATGAAGACTTCAAACACAATTATTTATGGAATACTTATTTTATATTGAACAACGACGTTTTTAACTTCCATGGATACGAAAAATTTAAATGATAGACCATTATTTGAGTCCTTTGATAAGTTTATGATACTTAGTCTTATATCACAAAAAAAGATGAACCTATAAAAGGCACACCACTGCAATATATTGAATTTTCAAGCAATATTGGGACAAGAATCCTGCTAATAGCTCAGAAATGAAATTAATTGTTAATACTTAAACATATTAGTGAGGGTTTATAACTTTTACAATTTAAAAAAATTCACATATTTGCACATTGTATTTTTATGTTACAATTTAATAAATCGTGATTATAAAAAAAGCTAAATAAAAAATGCATGCATTCTTTATTTTTTAGGATCATATAAAAGACATACAGAAGTTTGTTAAAGTAATTTGATAATTTCAAGAATAACGTGTACATCTATATTATGAGAGTTAAAATAAAACCTTCTTTATTAGTGTTTCTGCAAATACATTTCCACCTTAATTACCTATATTATTATGATAAAGATTAAGTGCAAGTTCACTTCTATTTCTCTTGAATTCTAATTTTTTAAGTTTCTCAGACTTTCGAAACAACTTTATAATTAATTAACAAAATAAAATCATAATTGTTTTCAGATTTAAGCTACTCATGTATTCCCATCATTTAAAACATTTTGGATATGTAGCGAATTATTTTTATTTATTTTTATTTGTTGTAAATATTTTTAAATCATGTATACAAATAAGGTCACTTAGACATGACTTGGTGGCTTAGAATTAGAAAATCGCGAATATGCGATAATTGTTATGAATACGCGACTACTCCAAGCCCGCAAATATTCTGCCACTCACGTATACGTGGTAAAATCGCATATATGTGCTAAAAATCGCGAATACATGATAAATTCCACAAATACGTAACTGCTCCTAAAAATGTATTTAAGACCTTCAAACAAATTCAATCAAATAAAAATAAGTTTTTGACATTCAATTTAAAAATGCAATAATAATAAAAGTAAAACCTTATCTTTTAAATTTGACTTTAACCTTAATAAACCTTGTGAGACTCAATTCAACAGACTAAATTAACTTGTAACTAGTGATTTGAACTGGTTGGGCTATAATCGGTTAACCGACCCGAACTGAATAAATGTTGAGTAACCGGTTGAGCAAATGCTTAATTGGTTGACCTGTACAACTGGTTGAGAATCGATAATCGGTTGACCCGTGCAACTGAGAATCAATAATTGGTTAACAAAATGTAAATGATATTAGAAATGAGCAAAAGTTCTGAAAAGTTCTGAAAAGAAAATGAATGAACAAAGACAAAAATTTGAATAAAGGTCCGATAATTCCCGAAAGTAAAATATGAAGTAATTTTAATCAGTTGCGATGGGTTGACATCAAACATTTCAGTTTGTTAAGGGCCGTGTCATTAATCACCTGATTATTTTTTATCAGAGGCCTACCTTCCTCCTCTTCCTTAATATATATATAGTCAGGTTCTTATATATAATTTCAACTTTTTTTACCCCTTCCCCCCTAAAAAATCACCTGATTTTGTCACTCCCCTAACCGATTAATGAATTTTTCTTAGCTCAAATCACTACTTGGTTGAGCTAGTTAATTCAAATTATTCAGTTGACCCGGGCCAACCAAAATAATCTCGGTTAACCGATTATGCTCAGTTATGTAGGGTCAGTTAACCGATTGCCGATTTTGTTACCCGGTTCAAGTCACTACTTGTACTTCATATTGGCTTATTATAACTCGAATTCTGTATGATAATTATACTTATTGTATGGATATGTGTGTGTAAGTTAGTTACACACCGGTTTATATGAAAGCACGTGACCGAAGGCCACGTGATTGAATATAAATCGGTGTTTAACTAACTTATACATACATATCCATATAATAACTATATTATTGTATGGTCTGACGTAACAACCCGTGCGTCACTTAACAATAATAATAATTAAACTATAAAAAAAACTTTCGTATTGAATAAACCTTCGCTACCCAACAATTGCAATTTAAAAAAAAAACACTACCAAATTACAATATTAAAAAACAACCAACTAATTGATGTCTTCGTTTCTGCCAATTACAATTTATTTACTCCAGCCAATTACAATATTAAAAAACACACGACGAATTAGTTTCGTTCTAGCCAATTATAATTTTTTTAAAAATCTTCGTCCAAGCTATTTACAATATTAAAAGATACACAATTAATTGAAGTCTTTGTTCCAACCATTTAAATTTTTTTTTAAAAAAAAACACATTTAACTACTTGTAAAAAAACAAAAAATTTATAAGGGCAGTGTCATTAATCACCTGATTATTTTTTATCAGAGGCCTACACCCCCTCCCTCTTCCTTAATATATAAATAGTCAGGTTCTTATATATAATTTCAACTTTTTTTACCCCCTCCCCCCCTAAAAAATCACCTGATTTTTGTTACTCCCCTAATATATTTTCGGCATCCAATCTATTACTATTATAAAAAAAATACCCAGTTAGATAAAAACTTTTGCCCAATCTATTACAATTATAAAAAAATACCCAATAATAAAAATCTTCACCTAATCTATTACAATTATAAAAAAATACCCAAATAATAAAAATCTTCGCTTAATCTATTGCAATTATAAAAAACATCCAGATAATAAAAGTCTTCGCCCAATCTATTGCAATTATAAAAAATACCCAGATAATAAAAGTCTTCACCCAATCTATTACAATTATAAAAGAATACTCAGCTAATAAAAGTTTTCACCCAATCTATTACAATTATAAAAATACCCAGTTAATAAAAGTCTTCGCCCAATCTATTACAATTATAAAAAATAAAAAATACCCAGTTAAACAAAAGTCTTTGTCCAATTATAAAAAAAAAGGGTTTTTCTATTCATCTCTGGCCAGAGATATATAACATATATATCTCTGGCCTTTTAGCCAATCAAATAACGAGAAAATCACATGATTAAACTTCATGTGTTAATCCCGATCGCTGGTCCAAGGTCGAATGCCATACCATACCATTACCGGATCCGGATAGATAAGTATTGGCACAATCATTTTTGATAATCAGTTTGTTTTTTTTTCTTTCGCGTTCGCTTTCATGTTCGCTTTCACTTTCTTTGCTTATAATTTTTTTTTTTTATTTAGATTGCCGCCTTTCGTCATTTTGTACAATCGTTGGTGTCGCCTTGGTGTCGTCATTGGTGTCGCAGTTGGTGTCGTCGTTACTGGTCTTTACTGATTCTTTTTTT
>QKWP01000822.1:67758-78136 GCA_003550325.1 Gigaspora rosea
CATGTCAATCCTACTTGTGATCACCGGTACAGCCCTCCGATACATTAGTCAGTCGAAGACAGTCCCGGATGCTACCTACATCCCCTTAGGACTAATTTATCCTCGCGGGTAAACTTGGTAGAGCAGTCCCTGTTCCACACAGGTATTACCTACACTTCGGTAACTTACGCACTCACCGAGGCAAGCAACTTGCAGTCAGGGGGTACCTAAACGCTACCATTACCTACTTCTGCCCTTGTAAAGTTCATACTGACCCCGGTACCCACCAGTACTTTTCTACCGGTCTATCACCGGGTGCCCCAAACTTCCAAACCAGTTGGCCCGGAAGGGTTGATCTACCCAGCATTAGGTGCTACTATGGCTTTTCTTCCCCTGGTACCTAATTCCAGAACATAGGTTCTTTTTCTCTGGTACGACTCCAGCGGCCAGGTTGGTGGACCCTCTCCTCCGAAGGTCATATCGTCCAGTTCTCCAGCTCCAGTTTCCGATATTCCGGTTCTGGTAGTACTGTCAAAGATCGTTGCTACCTCCTTACTCAGGACTTTCCAAATGGGTTTCCATTTCCTCGGTTCCTTGGATTTGTCTGTGTTACCGGACACAACTTCGACCGAAAGCTCCCATTCGAGATGATAACCAAGGACTACAGGTAATATACCCAACCGATCGACAGGAAACAGTTACCGTAACACAGGTCTATTTTTCCAAAGCGTCGCCAGTGGGATTTGAACCCTAGACCTGCCACTTGGGGGTGACAACTTACCAACTTCCCTAAGTCACCACACCCTTTTTATAAATATCATATTATAAATATTCATAAATACTGTATTATGAATATTCATAAATATTAAATATTCATTTCTGAAGCAATAATATATGTACTGTATATGTAAAACAATTACCAAAATAAGGGGATGGCTAAAGCCAGGTGTGGTCATATGACGCTCCAATCCAAATGATGCCGATGGAACCTCCGGAGTAAATGTTGTTCCCGTGAATCTCTACTGCTGTACTACTGTACTACTGTTAATATGCATGCACGCCAAATGAAAAAAACCTTTCTTTTTATTGTTGTTCTGTTTTATCTGTCGCCGGTTATATATATATATCTGATATAAAAACAGGTACGCATGTTGTATATGTATTGTTCTCAAGGGTTTTCGTTTTTTTTTTAATATTTTTATTTAATCAAATTTGTAGGAGAGATCAAGATGTCATAATTTTCTTTTGCATTTACATAAGCAAATAATTCCTCTAGCAATAATTGTTATTACCAAGACGTTTTTTTTTCAAAACTTTAGCTTTTTTTTTTGAAACTTAACTTAGTTTTTTTTTTTTCGAACCTATTTTTAAGAATAGATTTTTATATAAAAAACATTTATTGAAAGCAGTATGAATACGAACCCAGATATTACAACTGTTTCTGAAAATTTAACCCCAAATCAAAGATGTCTTCTCCTATTTAATGTTGGTGAACCACTCAACATTCCCCTGCGAGAATTTGATGACAATTGGTGGCCTCTTGTCTCAAATGTGTGGACCGTATTTAGTCACAGAAATCTTGTTAATGGTGATTCATGGAAGGTTTTTACTTGTCGTTTTACAAAAAGCAGCCTGTCAAGTTCATGTCAAGAGTATACATGAGGACGAAAGCATTTCAGGTTCTAAAACCCGAAATTAAAATTTGAAGACGAAATTGTTTTTGACCTATTTTACTTGAAAGACGAAATTATTTGATACTTTTTTTGAATAGACGAAATTATAAGGAACATATCTATATAAATTTTATTTGCTCTTCCTTATAAAAAATTTTAATTTTCTCTAATGAAGACGAAATAGGCCTTTTTTAAAAATCAATTTCGGTGGCATCACTAGTCAAGAGGGAATACCGCAGGAAAAACGCCGAAAAACAAAGACTCGACCTGCTGGTTTATGTTCGGCCAGAATAAAACTTTTTCGTTATCTTTTGGAGCAAAAAGTTAAAGTAGAAAGATTTAAAGATTCAGCTGATCACGCTCATTCACTAGAGGAAAGTGAAAAATTAAAGCGTCCACAAGCTGTTCGGGCCTTGGTTGAATTGGAAGCTATTAAGAACTATTGGCCGCCCGAAATAATGAATGCAGTAAAAAAATTTGCAACAGAAAAATTGGGACTAGGGGATAGTGTAAAAGAATTAAGACGTAAAGAGGTTTCGAATATAAAATCCAAAGTTTACGGTTCTCTTAATACACATCTTATTGGCAACTCAAAGCATGAGTTAGATATTCGTGAATCAGTTACTTTTCTTAAAAATCAAGAATATAAAGTTGAACGGTTTAAAATTACAAGCCAATCTACCCAGGGTCTTGTTTTTATACATCCAAATCAGATTGATAATCTTGAACGATATGGTTGGTTAACATTAGTTGATTCAACTCATAAAACAAACCGATACGATTATCGCCTATTTACTTTGTATGTTCGTAACACATATGGATGCTGGAACGTGGGGGCTCATTTTTTTGTAAGTAACAAGGATAGTAGTACCGTTGTAGAGGCTTTAAAGATAATTCGTCAGTTTGCACGTCAGTGGGTGCCTAGATATTTTCTTTCCGATCAAAGTCATGTAGAAACAAAAAGTATAATGGCTGCTTTTCCGGGTCTTCAAAATGGCGAACAAGAATGTTCTGTTATTTATTGTACAGTTCATATTATGAGAACGTGGATGGGGAAAATTTATGACCCTAAAACTCGACAAAAGATGATACAGGCGATGCACAAGAGGACTAAACCTGGTTGTGAAAAACTTATCCAACAAGCAATCGAAGAATGTCCAGTTCCGAACATACAACGGTATATTCAGAGAAATTACTTTAAAAACTCAGATCAGTGGGCTCTCTGGTCCCGGCAACATTCCCCCTTACTTCTTCAAGTGACCACAACAAATCCTCTAGAGTCGTACCATTCTGAATTAAAACGAACTACTACTCCTCATTACGGATTAATTGGTATTATTTTTTTTTTTTGATTAGGGTTTAGAATCGATTTTTAAGTCGAAACTGAAGATACGAGAATCAACTCTAATCTACCACAGGTTATTTTTATTATATATAATCTTTTATATAAATTGGTTTGTAGTTTATTGATTCTAAATTATGTTTACGTATCTAATAGGAGACAAAGTGATAGCTGATAATCCAAATATAAAGAAATTGAATTATCGTAATCAATCGAAGCAAAAATTCCCACTTTTAGAGTTTTATTGTTTGGTAATAAAGAAATAAAAGGATACAAACCTTATCGCTTTATTTTAATCAATGACCAAGAAATTAAGCGATGAATTGGTCGGCATATTTTCTGCAATATGGTTGGATGGCACGCGAAAAATTAAAAGAAAAATGATGGTGACTACGACACGCAAGATCGCATAAATTATCCTGTCTGGCTCTAAGAAAATCTATAGTGGTTTTTGTAAGTTAAACTGTTATTTATTTACATTGGGTTGTTAGCGCAGGTATAATTTTAATGATGCACCATGGTTAGTGATGGAAAAAATGTGCATTTTATAATAGCATGCGCATTAATGCGCATGCTATTATAAAATGCGCATTTTTTCCATCACTAACCATGGTGCATCATTAAAATTATATTTGCACCAACAATCCTAATTGTACAGTTTATTGACCCTAATTTCTATAAAATATAGATTGTGCGGCAGTAATCTTGAAGTATATGAATTGATTCGTTTTAATATTGCTTCCTCGATCAAGGGTGATCCACAAGGAGTTTTAATCTGAGCAGTCGAACCGTTGAGCAGCCATACTATCCCAGTTAGTTCGCACCACGACGGAAAGAAAAAAATTTACTTTCACACTAACGGACCAGGAAAATTATGTCGAGCCTTGAATATTGATATAAGAATCACGAAGGTAAAAACAAATATCAACCAAGTTCTTTTTTTTGTAGAAAAAATAAGATTGATAGCAATGAATATTACGAAAAATTGATAAAAATAGTTAATAATGCCACCCTGTCTGAGAAAAAGAAACCCAAAAAAACAACACAACTTGAAATTAAAACAGATAAACAAACTTTGTTTTAGAATTAATCCGGTGCTCAGCAGCCTTAACCGTATTTAAATATGCTGGTAATGGAAGTCTTCAAAGGTTTTTTTTAAATCTTGTAATATTAGATCGAAACTATTTTAATAATGTTACAGATGACTTATATAACATTTATGCTCCAGTATTCTCAGAAAAAAGAAAATATTATCGTGAAACTGTTCTTTATGCCGTTTCAGAAATTTTCAGGTCAAAAGTTTACGATAGCTGCAGATTTGCAAATATTTATACCTATAGAGTTATTATCTTAGAGATATCAACGGGCAAAGACCTTTTTGATGGTTATAAATTCGATACTGAACTTGCGGTAAAGGTTTGAAGCATATTGCACCTGCTGATTGATCTATTGAATTGGTTGCGCAATACATAGATTTTGATTCATAAAAACGGCTTACTGTTTTTATAGTTCGAAACACAATTAATTAGTGGAATAAAGGAGTAGAAAGTTCGGATGATGCGAATGAAATTAACAGAAAAGTTTTCTTGGTTCTTAAGTAAGTGAACGATTATTTGTTGCAGTGATTTATTTTTATTTTATGCTTGTATTCTTTTTTAATTAGCATTAATTTGATTGAAGCTCAAACTTGTTTGTTATGAAGAAGAATCGGAGCCGGGTAAAACAAGAAGGCATTTGAATGGTACCAATGGCGTTCAATTGTAATTATTCTTTAGATTAAATTTATATTAATTTGGTTTTATTTTTGATAGTATCTAGGTTGTGCTGTATTTTTATCCGCATTAGATCAAACAATTGTTGCTACTGCTCTACCTAAAATAGTTTCTGACTTTAATGGATTGGATTAAATAGCGTGGGTTGCAACTTCTTATCTACTCACAATGGTATATGTATCATTTATAAGTACAGTTCTAAAAGATAATTGATTTTAAAAATAGAATCGATACTTTGGTTTCGACTTAAATGTGAATCGATTCTGAACTAGAATTGTGCGATATGATGAATTTAATATAATGCTTGGACTTGAGTTGGTTTGAACTAGAATTTAAACTTGAGTCCAAGCACAAGACAAAAAATATTAATAATTAGTGGTTAATTATAATTTTATTGTTATTCTTTAGGTTCATGTTATAAGGTAGTCGAACTTGACAAGAAGAAATATTTAGATTCGGAGAAAGTTGCCTTTGAATTTCGAATCAAAAAAATTTCTGTATTCGGAGTTGATAATGACATACTTAGCGAAATTCACAAATTTCCTTACCCTATTCAACAATTAATAATTAATGAACTTTGCGCCGTCGAAGGAAGGATAGAAAAAGGAAAAGCTACACCAGGTCTTACATTACTTAGTTGTGAATGCCTTTTCTTTTGTCGATATTTGCTCCCCTGTCGACATATATTTCATGAACATATGTATGGCTCCACAAGATTATTAACAAATGAAGCATAGTTGGGGTTTCAACAAATGTTTGAAGAAGCCGGGTTTGATGTTTATACTTGCCATGAATTAATTGAAGTAAGAAGTCCACAAAAAACTGAAGTTGAGAAAGCTATGGAGAGTCGTCGTTTAGTTGTAAATGAGTTGATTGAAAGGATACGTGATACATATTGGCGAGTTGAGGAGGGTGGTAATTCTGTGTGAACAAATGTGTTTGTTCAAAAATTGAGTATGCACCTGGAGCCTGTATTAAATAATCAAAATAATTGAATATTAGCTTAAAAGCAAAAAGATAAATAAAAAATAAATAAGTAAATAAATTTGTCTAACTAGCAATAACGATCGCATTTAAATTTTTGATCATGATGAATATGTATATACTTTGTTAAAAAACGAATAAATGTGTATAGTACAGGTGGTGTAACGATCAATGAATGTACCGCATTAGATCAACATTTAAAATCATGCCTATGCAAAAATGTGCATAACCAACATATCACTGATTGCGCTTGGCATGCGACCCTCGGAAAACAACACAAGCGGAAATATGAATATCGATAATTGCATTTATGAATTTTCAACTTAAAGCTACATCTTATGATGTAATTGAATGGATTCCTTTTAAAAAATTCAAAAAATCAGTGATAGATTTTTTGCAACCTGGTTAAATTGAATACGATATACGCAAGAATATGTCAATGAAAATGAAGAATACAAATATAAGCAGTCACGTACACTATCATACCTAATGGAACTTAAAGCATTAACTATTTCACCAAATTTATTGGATACATTAAGAGAAGTAAGATTATATTATTGAGTATATATGTAGTTTATTTAATTAATAATGCATTTATATAAATAAATTCTACTTGTTTTTTGTAAGTTTAAAAATCATATGCAATTAGAGGGTGAAAATGTCTATAAACTTAACTCAAAGCACATCAAAAAACGAATATATGGTGGTATTTGATGAATTTAAATCCATACGTAACGTGTGGTTGGGAGAATGTCAATAATTGCATCATAAATTTCAACTTAAAGCCACATCTTATGAAGATATAATCGAATGGATTCCTTTTAAAAAATTAGACAATATTCAAAAGATCGGTGATTGATTTTTTTGCAACCTAGTTAGATGGAATACGATATACGGAAGAATATGTCAATGAAAATGAAAAATATGAATATAAGAGTCACGTACACCATAATATCTAGTGGGACTTAAAACATTAACTAGTTCACGGATACATTAAGAGAAGTAAGATTATATTATTGATTATACATGTAGTTTATTTAATTAATAATGTATTTACATAAATAAATTCTACTTATATTTTGTAAGTTTAAAAATCATATGCAATTAGAGGGTGAAAATGTCTATGAATTAAAACACATCAAAAAATGAATATATGGTAGTATTTGATGAATTTAAATCCATACGTAATGTGTGATTGAGAGAATGTCGATAATTGCATTCATGAATTTTCAACTTAAAGCCACATCTAATCGAATGGATTCTTTTAAAAAATTAGACATTATTCAAAAGATCGGTGATAGATTTTTTGCAACCTGGTTAGATGGAATACGATATACGGAAGAATATGTCAATGAAAATGAAGAATACGAATATAAGCAGTCACGTACACTATCGTACCTAGTGGAACTTAAAACATTAACTAGTTCACCAAATTTATTGGATACATTAAGAGAAGTAAGATTATATTATTGATTATATATGTAGTTTATTTAATTAATAATGTATTTACATAAATAAATTCTACTTATATTTTGTAAGTTTAAAAATCATATGCAATTAGAGGGTGAAAATGTCTATGAATTAAAACACATCAAAAAATGAATATATGGTAGTATTTGATGAATTTAAATCCATACGTAATGTGTGATTGAGAGAATGTCGATAATTGCATTCATGAATTTTCAACTTAAAGCCACATCTAATCGAATGGATTCTTTTAAAAAATTAGACATTATTCAAAAGATCGGTGATAGATTTTTTGCAACCTGGTTAGATGGAATACGATATACGGAAGAATATGTCAATGAAAATGAAGAATACGAATATAAGCAGTCACGTACACTATCATACCTAGTGGAACTTAAAACATTAACTAGTTCACCAAATTTATTGGATACATTAAGAGAAGTAAGATTATATTATTGATTATATATGTAGTTTATTTAATTAATAATGTATTTACATAAATAAATTCTACTTATATTTTGTAAGTTTAAAAATCATATGCAATTAGAGGGTGAAAATGTCTATGAATTAAAACACATCAAAAAATGAATATATGGTAGTATTTGATGAATTTAAATCCATACGTAATGTGTGATTGAGAGAATGTCGATAATTGCATTCATGAATTTTCAACTTAAAGCCACATCTAATCGAATGGATTCTTTTAAAAAATTAGACATTATTCAAAAGATCGGTGATAGATTTTTTGCAACCTGGTTAGATGGAATACGATATACGGAAGAATATGTCAATGAAAATGAAGAATACGAATATAAGCAGTCACGTACACTATCATACCTAGTGGAACTTAAAACATTAACTAGTTCACCAAATTTATTGGATACATTAAGAGAAGTAAGATTATATTATTGATTATATATGTAGTTTATTTAATTAATAATGTATTTATATAAATAAATTCTACTTATATTTTGTAAGTTTAAAAATCATATGCAATTAGAGGGTGAAAATGTCTATGAATTAACACAAATACACATAAAAAACAAATATATGGTGGTATTGATGAATTTAAATCCATATATGATGTGTAGCTAGGAGAAGTCAATAATTGCATTCATGAATTTTCAATTTAAAGCCACATCTTATGAAGATGTAATCGAATGGATTCCTTTTAAAAAAATTAGACAATATTCAAAAGATCGGTGATAGATTTTTTGCAACCTGGTTAGATGGAATACGATATATGGAAGAATATGTCAATGAAAATGAAGAATACGAATATAAGCAGTCACGTACACCATCATACCTAGTGGAATTTAAAACATTAACTAGTTCACCAAATTTATTAATACATTAAGAGAAGTAAGATTATTGATTATATATGTAGTTTATTTAAGTAATAATGCATTTAATAAATAAATTCTTCTTATATTTTGTAAGTTTAAAAATCATATGCAATTAGAGGGTGAAAATGTCTATGAATTAACTCAAAATACATCAAAAAACGAATATATGGTGGTATTTGATGAATTTAAATTCATACGTAATGTGGTTGGAAATTGCAACCGATATAACACGCAAAAAAATTATGCACTATTTTTAATGGTATTAAATTTTTATGATTTGTTGAAAGTCAACTATTTAAGTAAAATAAATTGCAACCCTCAAAATCATTTGCTAAAGTTTAAAAGTTTTAAAAATTTGGCGTTTTGATTCTTTGTCATGAGGATATTTCGATAACTAAGCAATCAATACAAGTCTGCAGAATTTAAATAAAGTTCATAGCTTAAGTGGTGCAGAGATAACTTCGCTCAAAGTTTTATTTCTCTTAGGTGTTGTAATTCTTTATCAAGCTTTGAATGAAGTAATTCTTTATCAAGCTTTAACGAAGATATCTCTGCAACAATATAAGTTTTTTTTTTAATTTAAACCTACAAATATGTAGAAAATAAAAAAAAAAAATTCATGAATTGCTTAAGTGCTAAGCCCTATAAATATTGTCTCGGGTGATTTTCCAAAATGTTCGGGGAATGCGAACCCGGCTCTAATTAAGTTGGCTAACTTTACTGTGTCCTTTTCTTGGGTGAAGTATTGGTTTTGTAAAGCAGTTGTATCACCAAAAACAGCTTTAACTGTCGCACTTATTATATTTTGTCTCGCCCCTGCTGGTGTGGTTTTAGTGGTTGCAGAGATATCTTCGTTCAAAGTTTTATCTCTGCTCCATTTTATAGGCGTTTTAATTTTTTATCAAGCTTTAAACGAAGATATCTCTGCAACCATCTAAGCAAATTCGATGAATTTTTTTTTATTTTAATTCTACAAATATGTAGAATTAAAATAAAAAAAAGTTCATAGAATTTACTTAAGAGTTGCATAGATATCTTCGTTCAAAGTTTTATCTCTCCTTCTATTTTATAGACGTTTTAATTCTTTATTAAACTTTGAATGAAGACATTTCTGCAACCACCTAAGCAAATTCGATGAAATTTTTTTAATATAATTCTATAAATATGAATAATTAAAATAAAAAAAAATTCATAGAATTTGCTTAAGTGGTTGCAGAGGTATCTTCGTTCAAAGTTTTATCTCTGCTCCATTTTATAGGCGTTTTAATTTTTTATCAAGCTTCGAATAAAGATATCTCTGCAACTGTCTAAGCAAATTCGATGAATTTTTTTTTATTTTAATTCTACAAATATGTAGAATTAAATTAAAAAAAGGCTCATAGAATTTGCTTAAGTGGTTGCAGAGAACTTAATCAAAGTTTTAAAAAAATAATTAATTTTCATAAAATTAAAATAGATGTACATATGGTTACACAAAATGATCTATCTGATCTTCCGAGATGCTTTACCGGGGCCTCGTGCCACGTGATCACACCTGGCTTTAGACAACCTCCAAAATAAGATTTGTGTAACGGTACACAACATTAGTGGCGTGTAACCAAAAATTATTTTTGCAAAAACAATGCACTGGACCTTTGAGTAGTATAAGTATATATCGTGTAACCAGTATATGTACTGTAATTGGCTATTCTAAAATAGAACGGACGAATATTCATAATATTCATAATATTTATGAATATTCATAATATTCATGAATATTCATAATATTCATAATATTTATGAATATTCATAATATTCATGAATATTCATAATATT
>QKWP01000822.1:118883-147985 GCA_003550325.1 Gigaspora rosea
TTTTTTTTTTTTTTTTTTTTTTTTTTTGTGGATACTTTCCTTTTTTTGTTTTTGTGGACACTTTCCACTTTTTTTTTCTTTTTTTTTGTGGACACTTTCCACTTTTTTTTTGTGGATACTCCCACTTTTTTTGTCATTTTTTTTATTATTGTAAGCGAAAGATGGACATAGACTTAGCTTGTACTGCTGCCTCTTCAGCAGCCGTATCAATAACGAATCTCACTCCAGACGAAAAACGGGGCCTTATTTTAGATATAAACTTTCCATTGGAGATCCCAATAGATGATTTCGATAATACTTGGTGGCCTTTGGTCACTAACATTTGGACGCAATGGAATGGATATAAAAGCGTGAATGGTGATGTTTCGAAAGTATTCGCCTGCCGCTTTACAAAACATTGGGATTCGAGTACTCGTGAAAAAGAAAATATTCCGATAGAGAAACGCCAAGTGAAGAAAATACGACCTTCGGGACTATGCGAAGCGAAAGTAAAAGTTTCCTGGTTAGTTTCGTTAAATAAAGTGAAAGTCGAACGCCACAAAAATTCCCCAAATCATGCACATTCCTTGGAGGAAGTAAATAAAATCAAACGTTCCAAAGCAATCCGAACACTTGTGGAGCACGAAGCAGTTAAAAATTATTAGCCACCAGCGATAACTGCAGCAGTTAAAAAATATGCGACAGTTAAATTGGGTCTGGGTTCTAGTGTGCACGAACTAAAACGAAAGGAAGTAGCCAACATTAAGAGTAAAGTTCGTGAGTCTGTGGAATTTCATCTCGTTGGTGATTCTAGTTTTAGAGTAGATTTTTTAGATTCTAAATCATATTTAATAGAACAAGGGTACCAGGTGGAGGACTATCGTGTTCCTCAACGGAATGCTAGAGGCATAGTTTTTGCACATCCCGCTCAGCTAAAGAAACTTCAGAATCACGGGTGGTTAACACTTATCGATTCCACTCATAAGACAAACAAATATGATTGGCGCCTTTTCACCCTCTATGTTCGTGATACCCATGGCTGTTGGGATATAGGTGCTCACTTTTTTGTTAGTGTCGAAGATAGTGACACCATTGGAGAAGCATTAAAAATAATTCGCAGCAAGTTTTGTCGCTGGTCCCCCGATATGTACTTTCTGATCAAAGTAGTATCGAGGCAAAAGGTGTCAAAAAAGCGTTTCCTGGGGTAAACGCTGGTGAACAAGAATGTGATCTGATCCTCTGTGTAATCCACGTAATGAGAGTTTGGTTGGGAAAAATCTACGAAAAAGAACCTCGAGACATTATAATCACGGCAATGCATAAAAGAACGAAAATTGGATGTGAGAAATTAATTCAAGAAGCTATTAACCGCAGTACTGTCCCTGCTGTCTGGAATTATATTGAAAGGAACTACAAAAAAAATAGTCAGCAGTGGGCCTTGTGGGCGCGCCAACATTCTCCCCTGCTTTTGCAGGTTACCTCTACGAACCCGTTGGAATCTTACCACAGCGAATTGAAGAGAACAACATCGTCGTCTCATGGGTTAATAGGTAAAATGATTTACTGGTGAACACAATGCCGTAATTTGCCGTAATTTAATGAATTATGGCAAAATGCCGTAATTCATTATTACGACAAATTACAGCATTGTGCACACATCTCTAATCATGGATCATAGGTAGACATTCGTATGATTGGCAGTTTAATCAATTTAATTTTACATTATTTATATAGCTTAAAGTTTAAACTGTATAAATAATGTAAAATTAAATTGATTAAACTGCCAATCATACGAATGTCTGCCTATGAAATCATGGATGTTTTTTTTTTTTAATTTTGAGAAATTAAACTTTTTAACAAAAGTCAAATTTCTCATTTTCTCTCTATCTAATTTTAGGTGCTGCCCACAATATTGTCACTATTGATACTAAAAAACGATCTGATTCAGAGAGTGTCACGTTTGAATTTCGCATTAAAAAAGTATCTGCATACGGTGTGGCAAGTGATGTTCTCAAGGAAATTCGCAAATTTCCTTATCCCTTTCAGAAATTATTGGTGAAGGAAGCCTGCGCTGTTATGTACAGACTCGAAAAAGGTAAAGGTGCTCCGGGTCTAATTTCACTTGAGTGCCATTGCCTATTTCGAAATCGTTATTTATTGCCTTGTAAGCATATCTTCCACGAACATACATACGGTGCCACAAGGTTATTGACCCCCGACATATGGAAAATGTTTCAAGGAATATTCGAAGAAAGTGGTTTCGAAGTATACGAACGTCGTGAATTAGTAATGGAAGAAATCGCAAAAACGGAACAACAAAAAAAAGCAGAAAATTTGAAGCTTACCGTGTATGAGCTAAACGAAAGAGTGCGAGACAAATATTGGCATACAGTGGCGAATGGCAATGATGAGAGAACGGAGACTTTCGTTTCAATGTTGGAAGCCTCTATTGATTCGTTTTTATCAGAATTTGATCATTTAACCATAGATAATTAAAAAATTATCATCGTTGGGTGGGTGGGCGGGCGAAGCGGTCTTAAGGACCAAAAAAACAGAAGTCTGTTGGGTGGGTGGGCGGGTGAAGCGGCCTTAGGCCAGAACAGTGGACAAAGATGGGTGGGTAAGCGGGTTAATTGGTCTTGTAAATATGCAAAGTAGTTTTATAGACCAAAATAAATAAAATTATAATTCTTACCTATGTGCTTTAAATTCTTGCACTGATAAATGCATTATTGGAGTCTTAAATATAAATAAAATTTCTTAGGATTAGTAATTTATTTGATGGTTAAAATTTTGAATAGTTTCGGCGCAGCTTCTATTTAGTTACTTTGAACGAAGATATCTCTACAAACACCCAGTAGAATTCGATGAATTTTTTTTTATTTTGATTCTATGAATCGTAGAATTAAAACAAAAAATTTTTTATCGAATTCTACTAGGTGGTTGCAGAGATAACTTCGTTCAAAGTTAAAAAAATTTTCCAAAAAATAAATTCGGTTATCCTTTTTTTCTGGCCAATTATCGCTTTTCGATTTTGGCCAATCATCACCCATATCACGTGATTCTGCACCGCTTTAGACGACCTCCAAATGGGTTTCTGTTTCTCCGGTTCCTTGGATTTGTCTGTGTAATGAGACACAATTTCGCCCGAAAGCTCCCATTCAAGATGGTAACCAAGGACTACAGGTAGTGTACCCAACCGATCGACAAGACACAGTTACCGGAACACAGGTCTATTTATCAAAAGCGTCGCTAGTGGGATTTGAACTCTAGACCTGCCACTTGGGGGTGACAACTTACCAACTTCTCTAAGTCGCCACACCCCTAGTATTATATAGTTGAAAACGAAAAGTATGTGGTATTTGTTAAGGATTATAGTCATCATAAGGAACCAATTGAGAACGAACATTTTGAGATAGTTGTTTAGGGTCATATGGTATATAAGAAATCGATCAAGAACGAACAGTTCGAGGTTGTCCGTTATTACGTGGTGTATTAGGAGTAGTGAAAGATGAGCTTTTGTGTTTTTCATTTTTTCAAAATTACAAAAAAGAAATTTCAATTACCTTTAAACGCTAAAAATCCATTGTATTTATATAATTGTAAAGGCTTTCGTAAACAGGGGAAAAAAATTAAAACGTAATGATGAAATACATACCGGAAGAAAACGTAATGAAAAAAAAATTTGAAGCAGGAAAAAAAGTTAATGTCAAACGTAATGAAAGAAAAAAAATTTGAAAGATACTTATCTCATTGTAAGTAAGAAAAAAAATAAAAAAATAAAACGTAATGATGAAAAACGTACCGATTGAAAAAAAATTTGAATGATGAAAATGCTTTTGATCATTATACTTGTAATGACAATATTCTGAGATTTATCGCGTGGCTGAGTTTTTTGTATACTGCATAATTTCACTGAATAAGAAACCCCGAGTGATATCGGGCTTTCAATTATATTTCATAACAGACATAATTGATTTAATTTATTAGATAATAAATTGAGTCGATTATGTCCGTTACAAAAGATAATTGAAAGCCCGATGCCACTTGGGCTTCTTTGGCACACATGTCAGGTCACGCATTAATATGACGCTAGTTGTTTACTCGCATATGAAATTGGTTTAAAAAATAAAGTTTCTTTGGCGCACATGTTAGATTATACATTAATATGACACTAGTTGTTTACTAGTGTATAAAATTGGTTTGAAAATAAAGTTAAATTGATTTAAATCGATATAAATTGATATAAATTGATACAAACAGATACAAAGCAAATTTTCTGAATATTATTCTTTAGACATTCTTATGGACTTTTTTTATAATTGATAATCGCTTTAATTCAATATTCTTTTTTTTTCTTTTTATCATTTGTCGTTCACCCTTCATTTTTAAATCCGAGGAACAGAATCCAGTCTAGGTTCCAATGTTCTAGCGCCTTTTATTTTCTCATTTTATCTCTTTCTCCTTCATTTGATTTCGCTTAATATTGCTTAATATCGCTTATTTTTGGGTTCATCTTTCATCTTTCAATTTCTTTATCCTATTATTCATTTTATTCACTCAATTTACTTTTATTTCTTTTTCTATTCTCTCATTTGTTTTTTTCTTTATTTTTTTATATTTATTTCGCTTTCTTTTGCTTTCGTATTTTTGTTCACTTTTGTTTTTTTCGTCTTTTAACCGTTCTTATTCACTTTTCCTCTCTTTCTCTTATTTGCTTTCTTTTCCCTATTTCTTCTATTTTCTTTCACTTTTTTACTTTTTTTCTTTTCATTTTTTCTCTCTTTTTCTGTTTCTCTATTTTTTTTCAAAATGCGTTAGAAATGTCCTTATTGTCCTCGTGATTTTCACAATCTAGTTCATTATCTTGACACATTTCTCAAAGTCATCCCTATATTAATAACAAGGCAAGTCAAACTGATCCTGACGAGCAAATGAATGCTAGCATTTATAATCTTCCAAATTATAGTTCTAGTTACAATTCTTATACAGATGAATTTTCTATAATATATGGGTAAATTAGTAATAATTTGTTAATAAAGTTTTAAAATGATAATTAACGATTATACTTAAATAAGGACAAAGTTATGTTAGATTCTGAGTTAGATTCTTTTATGCAAACAGAAAATAACTATGAAATAAATTCTATTATAAAGTTAGTTGTGTTATAAATGCTATTATAAGTTATTAAACATTATATAATAATTGTATATTAAAACGAAAACAAAAACTCTTTCCGCTGATCCTCTGATCCATTTTTGGTGCTAAGAAAAAAAGAAGAAAACACACAAACTAAATCGAGAAAGGACCAAAAGGCCACTAAGAAAAAAGAAAGAAGAAGTAAATTAAATAGGAGTTACTTAGGCCACCTTGGAGAAAGCGAAACGATACAACAACCTATCGTGAAATTTCGGTCTTGTAGAAAATTTTTTGTAAAAAGTGGGAATATCGTTGAGACCCTGTACTGCAGATCATAGTCAACAACAATAGGACACGTGATCAATAATACAAACAAGCATTCCAAATAGAGAAATAAACAAGTTAAACATGTAATTTTTCGTGAATCAACAAAACAAACACGTCATAAGCATTTGTAAACAAACAAAGTAGAAAATACTTCAACACAACATTGAACTAGACGAGTAATAGAATAGAACAAATGTCACTTCTAGGAAAATTTAAGGCCTTCTTTAACAAACAAGACGAGGAAAGAGAAGCTTTAATTAGAGAAAACAAGGTGTTACTGCTTAAGATAGACACAGATATAGCAAAATTCTTGGAGATCGATCAGCCACATATAATTGCAGTAATACGAAATATAGTAGAGTTACACAGATGGGCAGAGCATAAGGTGATACGCAAAGAACCAATCACACAGCTAGAAATCGAGCTGCTAAACGAGAATGAAACAAGTAATAAAGACATAATACAGCATACGGATATAAAAGAGGAACCAAAAACAAAGGTAGAAGAAGAACTGCTGAAACAACTACAAAAAGCGGAAGTCAGTAAAGGAGAAAAAAGAGTCTTTGAAGAACAGGATGAGGAAAGTGACAACAAGATAGTGGATAATGTGAAGGAGGAAAAAAAGGTGAAGGCCCTATTATTGGAGGTGGAATGCGGAAGTTGGGACTACGGTCTAGAAGAAAAAAAGGCCGAATTACAACAAAAAACACCTCCCACATGTGAGACGACAAACGTAACGAACAAAAAACGACAAAAAAATGTGAAGACATTTATAATTCCATTTGGGCACCAAAGGGAAATTTTACAACTCAAGGTCAGAGTAGAAAATCACAATATTTTTTTACAATCTGGGATCTGCCGGAAACAGTGGATGCTAGAGTAATTAAAAAACATTTGGGTTTCTTTGGCAAGGCCATAGTCTTGGCTTGGCAACAAGGATGGAAAACGAAAGAAGCATATATAAAGGTGGAAATGGAAAATCAGCGCAAGGAAGAAGTCCTGAGGAACAGTTGGTCAGTTCACCTAGATGAGGGTAGAACATATAGAACGACCCCTGGAAGATTTAATCTAAACGAATTAGAATACAGAAACAAATTTAAACTAACCATTACAAATTTGCCCAGAAATGCAGTTAATACGTTATTATTGCAACAATTAAAAAAATAGAGGCAAAAGCAGTACACGTACTAAATAACTGTCATGAAAACCAAAAGGGCACAGCCCATGTCTATTTTGATACAGAGGCTAAATACAAAGCCGCACAATTATCAACAGTTTTTTACTTTAATACTAAGTTAGAGTGAAAACGAGTAAACCGAGCTGCAACAAATAAAGAAAACTGGGACCAGCCAGAAATAGGAGGAGAATCAAACAAAGAAAAAACAAGAGAGTATGTAACTTATAGCAGAAGATGGGATTATAGAGACATAGTACATAGTAGAAAGCTCAGAAGTATAAATAGTAAAGGGAGGGAAAGTAGACTAGAACAAGGCACAGGTGCAATTAGTAATGCAATAAAAAAAGACGAAATAGATAGAAGCAAAAACGCACAACAAAGGACAAAAGAAACTGAAAATTGCCAAATCCTAATAGAAATTCTAAAGAGGCTCTCCTTGTTGGAGAATGTCGATAAGAGGGTGGAAGCCCTCTATTGCTCCTGAAAGTTGCCAAGGGCATCTCTAAAGAAAAGGATGGAGAGTTCTCTCCATCCAAACAAAGGGGAGACGGTAAAGGTTTAACAGAGAGGAAGGGGAAGAAAAAGTGAGAAGAGGAGAAAGGAGGTGAGAAAAAACTAGAAGACATTGATTTTAGTGTACTGGGGATAGGATTCCATAATGTAAATGGACTAAAAACAAATAAGGGAAGATTGGACACGATATCAGATTTTATGGAGGAGAAAAATATTAACATTATGGGCTTAGCAGAAACGAACCTGACCGAAAAAGAAGGAAAATTTATGCTTAAGGAGAATAAAAATCTGAAGGGTTACTGGTCCGCTGCAGAGGAAGGAAAGAAGAAAGGATCTGGCGTCGGAATTTTAATAGATAAAAAATGGGAGAAACATGTGGTAAAGTTAAACAGGGAGAACCCATATATTCTGGATATGGTTCTGGATTTCAAGGGTCTTTCGATAAACATTATAGTGGTATACGTAGCACCAACAAGTGCAGAAGTTCAAAAGCATATACAAGCTTATTTAAAAGAACGTCTAAGAAACGTGGAAACAAAGAAGAAGGAACAGAGATGCATAGTTTTGGGCGATTTTAATGTGGATCTGAACCAAACAGAAAAGATCAACTTAGAAGACCGAAAGGAAAAAGAAGGGAAGAAACAAATCCTACAGCTCTTAAAAGGGAAAAGGTTTACAGATGTTTTCTACGAGTCCGACTCCCTAGGGCAACCAACTTGGAGGCGTAAAGAAGCGCAGTCAAGAATCGATACCATCTGGGTCAACAGTCACTGGAAACAAAACATTTTACTGTACAAAACCAAGGACATGGCGTTTAGAACAGGCAGTGACCACCAGTTGGTTTTCATACAAGTAGAAACAGAGTTAAATATGCGAAAGCGAAGTCAAGCAAGAAATAGAAGATTAGAAAGAAAAAGACTAAAAATAGATATAGAAAATGTCGATGAGAAAATGTGGGAAGAGTACCAAGCTAAACTAAATCTTGAACTAAAAACTGAAATCTTGAAAGGAAGTAAAAGAAAAAGAGAGACCCAGGAAGCCTGTACGGAGCAGCAGGAATTAGAATCAGAGTTAGAAAACAGATCCCTGGACCAGTTGTGGGATATCATAGAAAGCAGTATAAAGAAAGCAGTATTAGTCACACTCCCAAAAAAGAAGAAAACTCCTATAATAGAGGACGTGTCATATGTGAATGCAGATACGAAAAAGTTAAAGAAGGATATATGCACACTAGGAAAGTGGTATAAAAGGTTAAAAGGTTAAGGAAAAGCAGAGGGAAGACATTGTTAGAGCAGCAGGAGGTGATGGAACTAGAAGCTTTCGTAGAACGGCTCAAGGAGTGGTGGAAGTTAGATATGTTAGATAACTATTTAAATGTATATGAATCCCTAGAAATATGGTGGACTGTCCTGACCAAGAGGTGGCAAGTTGCTTTAAAAAATGAAGATGAAAAAAGAATCAGGACTTGTATAGAAGCCAGGTACGAGATGATAGTGAAAGGGCAAAGAGGCATGATAGACAGCTTGTTGGATCGGCCACAAAAGAGGATTCAAATTGATAGAGTAGTTAAAAGCATAGAAGAAGAGAAAGAGGAGTTATTAAACGAACCAAAAGAAGTACTAGAAGAAGTAAGAAGACATTTCACGGAACAGTTCAGAAAATGGTCATCGATAGCAGAAAATCTACCGAAAAGATGGAAAAAAAGGTTCTGTCCGATAGAAGAAGTAGAGTCTAACTAGTATGAACAATTACTAGATAAGGTGTTATTGGATGAGTGGGAAGAAGCGCTAGAACAAACCAAGAACAAGTCGGCGCCAGGAGTATTAGGTATTACCTACCCAATGTTAAAAAAAGCGAGTGCTTTCGCAAAAAAGATATTCCAGTATATGGCAAGTAGATGCCTTGAAGAAGGAAGTATGCCCAAAAAGTGGAAACTTGGCATACTGTATCCAATACCCAAGCAGGAAGAGATTGAACAATGTCAGACCCATTCTTTTATTGGAAACCTTCAGAAAATCAGTAGTCAGAGTACTAAATAACAGACTAGGGAATTCTCAAAGAAAGGGGCATTCTTAAAGGAAGAAACTTTGCCGGATTACAGCAAGAAGGCACAGTGGCACCAGTGCATTTGATGAACTGCATACTGGAAGATGCGAGAGAGGAAAAAAAAGAAATCTGAATTCTATTCCAGGACATGAAAAAAGCTTTCGATTCAGTAAACATTGAAATGCTGCAGCTAGCATTGGAGCGCATAAAACTTCCAGCAAAAGCAGTAGATTTTATAATCAATTTGTACAAAAACAGAGAAATCGAGGTTATAACAGGGTAGGAAACACAGAAAAATTTATAGCAGGGGACGGAATAGACCAGGGAGAGGTCATATCACACCTGGTCTGGAAAATCTTCTACAATCCACTACTAGTAGAAATTCAAGAAGAAAGTGACAAAGTTTACAAAATACAAATAAACTGGCCACGCAATCTGCAAAGGGGCGAAGCAGAAGTGCAGGATCTACAGGTACCTGTTCTAGCATATGCGGACGATACTACATATATAGCAAGGGATAAACTGGAGCTAGAACAGATACTTAGAGTAGCAGAAGATTTCTATAAAGTAAATGACATAGAGATCAATAGCAAAAAGTCAGAACTACTAATGCTGAATGCACATGACAAGCATACAGTACAAGAAGGCATAATTTTTGGGCCAAAGAACGAAATAGTCGTGGTAAAAATGCGAAAGACCTGACGAGGTTTTTAGGTGTGTGGCTGTCTGAAAAAGCAGAAATCATACAAGCAGTTAGAATAGTGAAGGAGGAAGTCCTGACAGTTATGAAAGGAATCAAAAGAAAGAAGGCCTCACTAGCGCATATGGCATATATAAACAATGTAGTACTATTACCGCGACTAGAATATAGACTGCAGCACTGCTTCCTATCACGTGAAAATTGCGAAAAGTTGCAAAGTCACCTTCTAATGCTGATCAAAAATAAAGCAGGAATGATGAAGACAACTCCGAATTTTACGTTAACACACCAGAATATTGTTGGAGTAAAGTCGATTTGGCAAAATCAACTAGCACATCATTTAACAGAAATAACATCAAGGCTAAATAATAAAAGTAATGTGGGACAAGCAGTGTGGCTAAGGCTAAAACAGGCGCAGCTAAATTGTAAAAGCACAACCTGCATTTTGGGCTTAGAAGAAGGAAGAATAGAGAAATGCAAGGTTAAAAACAATCTAGTTTGCAAGATAGTGCTTGAAGCAAAGAAACTGAATATAAGTTTCAGGTCAAAGGAACTAGAAATGAAATGTAAAATTGAAGGAACGGGAACAAAAATTGTAGGCTTGGTTAGCGGAAAAAAACTGCAGAACTTCCTAAAAGAAAGAAGAATGAATATCTTCTTTTTGGAGTAGCTTTTGGATATAGAAAGCGAGAGAATGCTTACATGGAAGCAAGTCAAACAAATAAGAGGTATCTCAGCAAAGAGAAGGGTACCTGAGTGGTATAGAAGTCTCAAATCAAATCTACTAGAGGACCCATTGAGCAGGAAGCTGAAAGCCCTGCAGAAGAAAGTAAATTTCCTGCATATGAAAGCCAATCTGGAGACAATTAGCAATGATAGATGAAGACAAGAATGGCTAGTCTTTGGGAAAGGAAGCAACAAAACGGAATTGGGAAAGATCATAAAGAAGAAAACCTCACAAGAGTTCCTTGTAGAACATTGGAAAAGGATTCTGTAAACAAGCAAGGCCTTACCATAATCAGACAATGCGCAGAGTGTGAACTAAAAGACAAGGAAGCAGAAGCTGCTACATCTTGTCAAGCAAGTATAAAGATACACAGCAAAAAAAGAGCGTTGAACAGAAAGTGGATAGAGAAGTTTGAATGCCCTGACAAGAAACGCAGAAAAATAGGTGTTCCTTGTGAAAATATAACAGAGCAACGCCCTGCGGCCGAGAAAATAGAAGAACAGAGTTTGGTGGGAATACCTATAAGTTCTTTTAATGAAGAGTACATGAGAGCTAACATCATAGGTCAGGAGGCAATAAAAGAGCTAGAGACTACGTCAAAAAGAATGAGTCCATGGAAAACAATAAAAGCTTTCACAGACAGGTCGCTAATGAACTTAGAGAATAAAGGCGCTCAAATGGGAATAGGTTGGGTAGCATTTAACGTTGTAGATGCGCAAATAGATCAAAGCAAAGAAACTTTTTGTTGTAGGTTGGAAGAGTGGCCCTCATCGACCCGAGCGGAGTTGGGAGCAATATGGACTCTGCTTCTCGCAGTCCCAAAAGGAGCGAAGGTGCAGATATACACAGATAGTCTCGCAGCAATACAGGCGATTAGAAAGACCAAGAACTTAAAGAAACTAAGAAGCTGTCTTAAGATGCAGAATGCAAGCTTGTTGTGGCAAATTATACGAATACAGGAAATTAAAAAGTTGAAGGTAGAGCTACACAAGGTTAAGGGGCATAGCGAAATCGAAGAAAATGAAGAAGCAGATAGACTTGCGAAAAATGGGCCCAAAAGCAGCATTGTTATAAGTGTCAAGTGGCCATGGACCAGGATTCAGCAAGTAGTTCCATACTGGAGAAACTTTATAATTGATAGCCCGATCAGAAAGTTTATGAGTCAAGTAGCATTAGCAATTCAGGACGCAGAATGGGTGGGTTTCAAAAGATTCTAAAGAAGGAATTTTGAAAAAGAGGAGGGTAATATAGATTGGAAGGAAACATGGCGTTTTATAGGGAAGTATAAGGGAAGAAAATGCATAGATAAAAGGAAAAATAGAGAATGGGCTTTTAAAACGAAGTGCCTTAACAGCCTTCTGCCAACAATGGTGGAGCTGAAAACAAGAAGGCCGGACCTATACAAAACGGACAGTTGTGCGACCTGTCAGCAGGAGCCAGAAATGGTAAATCACTTGGTAAGATGCGAGGACTACCAGGGAATTTAAAAAATGATAGAAGAAGAGACATGCGAAGAAGTGAAAAACATGTTACAGGAAGAATGTAGCATATGTAAAAATATAGTGTTACAAGATTTAGAAAGAAGAATCTTCGGTGAAAATGAAGAAGAAAGGATGGTAACGAGAAGTCATCTAATTCAAGGTCTTATACTTCGGCAGTGAAAGAAAAAGATGGAAAGCCTAATAAAGAACCAGGCAGCGATCAGAAGAGCCTTGGACATAATTGTCGAGACCGTTAGTGTGAGATTTTGACAGCACATCTGGGATTTCAGGTGTGAATTCCAAAATGAATGGGAAAAAACAGAGGGAATAACCACCTTAGCGAAAAGAGAAGGCCGAGGTAAACGACAGAATAAGAAGGCTAAAGGGAAAGAAAACAGTGCTCCAATTCGCAAAAATGGAAAGGCTACAGAGCAAAGCCTAAGGAAAAAAATAGAATGGAAAAATGGAGCGAGGGTTCTGGCAGAGTCAAACATAGGCAATTTAATCAAAGAGAGGGCCAAACCAACTTGGTCGTCTTGGATTAAATTCAAGTATTCGGACTCTGAGATATTTGGCAAAACTGATATGGCAAGCGATTGCCAGCTGGTGACAGGAGGAGACATATCCTCAGTAAGTTGAGGATCCTAATCGAGGCGAATAATCGCTAGGCAGGTCGCACCTGGACGTAAAGTTGGGTGAGCTTTCTGTTAGAATAGAATCTTGATGTATATAAACCTAGGTTTTTATAATAATAAAGTCTATAGACACAGAAGGCAGGATTGCTGAATTTTAAAAAATATATTAAAACGAAAATGTATTAGTATCACCTTATTCTGATATGGAAATAGAGCATCTTTTAGCAGATTCTGAGTCTTCTTTTATACCTATCGAAATTGATCCAGAAGACTACAAAGGTGCTTCACCTGATGATGCAATTCATGANAAGTTATGTCAGATTCTGAGTCAGATTCTGAGTTAGATTCTTCTATGCAAACAGAAAATAACTATGACGTAAATTCTATGACATATAAAGTTAGTTGCGTTATAAAATACTATTATAAGTTATTAAACGTTATATAATAATTGCATGTTAGAACGAAGACATATTAGTATTACCTTATTCCGATATGGAAACAGAGCATCTTTCAACAGATTCTGAGTCTTCTTTTATACATATCGAAATTGATCCAGAAGACTACAAAGGTGCTTCACCTGATGATGCAATTCATGACCTTCTACATCCATACAAAGTTAATTGGCCCAACGATGCATATCATGAATTTATGGAAATTATTAGTAAACATCCACTGTCTAATTTGGTTAGTGATGCTTTTATAAAATTTTTCAATAAGCATTCAAATTTGGATGTTTCGCCTCTCCTTCCAACAACAAAGTTTGGAAAGGAATTTCTGGATAATTCAACAATACCTCACATGACATTCAAAGAAATTCCTATTATAATATTTCAAGGCATTAATTATACGTTTTACTATCAATCATTAATAAAGACAATAAAGTCTTTATTAATAATCAATAGTATAAATCAGCAATTAGTTCTTAAATTTGTAAATAAAAAGGAAATAAGAAATAACGTAGAGTGCCATATCTTTGAAAAGCAATATAATTGCCTCTAGTAGAAACGAAAAGAATCATCATTACTTCCTGGTCAACGATTACTATCGATAATCCTTTATTCCAATCCAACGGCTCTAGACCATATGGAAAAATTTTCTGAACACCCTATATTTTTATCCTTAAGTAATATTAGTGTTTGGAATCGGTTTTATTTTCATATTATAAAATTGGTTTTAATCAAATAAAATCGGTTTCAAACTCTAGGTAATATACCCAACTCTCAGCGAAACAAGCCAGAATCTAAAGCTTTAATTGGGTATCTACCTATCTAAAAAGCTAAAGATTTTACAACAAAAAATTCTAAAAATTTTGAAAATTACGAAGAAAAGTCTTTCATGAATGCTTAAGGATTTTGCTCAAGCCTATTGCTGATAATCCGGAGCTTAATTTTGTCGTTTGTAGTAACTTAATAACATTTGTCGCATGAATTTCAATATTATTGGCTGATTTGCTTGAGGCCAGTAAGATGGCTAACGTTTACCAGTCCTAATTATATGAAAAAAGTAATAGAGAATGGTGAAAAACATTATTATTCAATTCATCCTGAACCAAATGCATTTTGGGAAATAAAGTTAATTAGGTTTATTAGCATAAGTAAACTAATAAATACATTATTATTATTATTATTATTATTTATAAGTAAATGCTTTTTTTTTTAGAAACTTTAATATATACAAGGCTATCGTCCCTGATCGAATGCATATTTTAGATCTTGGTCTCATTAAGTATATGCTAAAGAACTTTTAAATGACCAGTATGAAAGACAAGTGATGCAAATCTTTGAGTAGCAATTAACGCTGATTCCTAGGCATAAGGGCCTCAAAATATTGAAAAATATATTTGAAATAACACGTATGATAGCAGACGAATTAAGAAATTTATTGAAAGTAATAATTTTCACGCTTGACAATCTATATAAAAATTATAGGAAGCCAGGAATTAGTAATGAACGGTTATGCCGCGTACATTACAAATTTCTTCAAATGTATATTTAATCACGAGAAGAATCATTTACTGATGATTCTTTAAATCAATTACAGGTATAAAACAAATAAGATTTTTGCTAGCAAAATTACCCTTCGGGACTATGTAATTCATAGTTCCAAAGGGTGATTTTGTTAGCAAAAATCCCAAATACATAGCTTTTTACAAACATTCAAATATTAACAATTAATTTACAGGAATTAATTGTGGATTGGGCCCAAGAATTCGTTAAAATATTTTCTAAATATTCACCAAGTGGGCTACAATTGCCAAAGCTTCATTCTTGGTGCTATCATATAGTACCTGCAATTAGAAAATATGGGTCAATAAATAGTATGACTACTGAAACTTATGAAACACTTTATAAGGACTATGTGAAAATATCTTATCGAATGTTGAACAAGAAAGGCTATATGAAATAAAGTTAGAATCCGGATATATTTTTATTATCCGGATATAAATAAAATCAAAAAATATATCCGGATTAATCTATTTTAAATTCAGATATAAATATATCCGAATGTATCCGGATATAAATATATATCCGGATATATATTTGTATCTGGATATATATTTATATCCGGATATATATTTGTATCTGGATATAAATATATATTCGGATATATATTTATATCCGGATATATATTTGTATCTGGATATATATTGTATCCGGATATAAATATATATTTGAATATAAATATATCCGGATTTATACGGATATTTTTAACCTACGGGATTTTTACAGGGCTATCTCCAAAGTTCTGAGTCAGATACGTCGGATATAGGTCGGCGTTTAGCCCAAGTTGTTAGCAGATTCTATAGCAAAGTTATCAGCTGAGCATTTTTTACTTAATTAATGAATAGATATGATTTATTAGTAAAATTTTTTATTGGGCCAAAATTGATCAATAAGTAGCTGCACAATGCAGTTGCGCAAAACCAGAAGCGGGAAAATTAGTACACTATGATGCTAGATATTATGTATAGATAGAATTATCTAATATAATTTTTCCTAAACGCCTATTAGATTCTGATAATATATACATAATCTAATTATTGCAACTATCTGGATATTTTGTATTATGGACTAGGAAAATCCGTCTTTAATACTTTTTAACAATTTTGAGGCTTTGATTCAAATTAAAGTGCCGGTTCCTATCCACATGTATTTTACTTTTTACTCTATATTTATATAATAAATTATCATGATTTTTTAACTTGAATGTTAAACCAATTTTTTAACGATTGTGTTCTAAAAACAGATTTACAACCAAAGATTGATGACTCAATTAAATTAGATTGGTCAATCAGTGTTTCATAATCATATGACATTGTTTATTCAGTAATTGATATTTAAAAATAAACAAAAACTCAAAAGGTAAAATTTAGGTTTCACAACAAATAATCGCTATTTTCTCAAAATGGAAACCCTCTTCAAAGACGGCTTTTTCTAGTTCACAGCCCATTTACGGTAGTCAAATTTTGATTCGCAATAGAGTTAAAGTGCATATGTTCAGTATCAAATTCACATTATTAATTTCATAAAATTTAATATATGCAATTTCATAATTAGTAATGCAATTGTTCTTTTATATGAAAAATCTGTAATTTGATTAATGACGTGATCAATTTAAGAGTCAGTTTATAAAAAACAATGTAGGGAGGGCATTAATAAGGTATTAATTTTAAGGTCATATAATGCGCGAACAATAAAAATATATTTAAAAGGCAATGACGATGTAAATACCTAATATTTGCAAAAAAATAATAATCGAATATGCAACAATCATAAATGTTAAAAATGATTACGTAAATCTGCACAATTTTATATAGTTGGCAAATAATATAAACAAAATTTTAAGTGACTCAATACATAAATCGATAATCTAAACAGAATCCTAAGTAAACAAGCTATAATATTAATAATAAGTCAAGAAAGCATAAGGGCAGTGTCATTAATCACCTGATTATTTTTTATCAGAGGCCTATCCCCTCTATTTTTTAATATACATATAGTCAGGTTCTTATATATAATTTCAACTTTTTTTGACCCCTCCAGAAAATCACCTGATTTTTGTTACTCCCCTAATGATAAATAGTCAAATCAATGTACATATAAAGAAAATCAATATTGTAAATACATAAGGTAATATTATAGAATTTTTTAAATAATGATTCCTACTGCAAATTCAAAAGCACGAAACATCAGCACGCATGCATACAAAATCAAGGAATGATCGTCCAAATCAGAAGCCTAGAATTGTGAACTTTACTTAACTTGCCTGTAAACTATACTTTACGTACTTCGTACTCTTTTCCTGGTATACTTTACATATATTGTACTACAGTACATTCCTAGTATATATCCATAGAACAAAAAAGGAAACGGAATAGTAATAAGATCGGTGATATGATCAATTTAATAATAATATAAGGAAAAATGATGATCATAAGGCAGGAGTAGAATATCATCAGATATATATTTATATCCGAATACAAATATATATCCAGATACAAATATATATCTGGATATAAATATATATCCAGATATATATTTATATCTGGATACAAATATATATCCGGATATATATTTATATTCGGATATATATTTATATCCGAATATATTTATATCTGGATTTATTTTCTATCCGGATATATATTATATCCAGATTTATTTTTATTTTATATCCAGATACAGCTATAAAAAAATCAAATCCAGATTTATTTAAAATCCGGATTATATCCATATATAAATATATATCTGAATTCAACTACTATCTCTAATATGAAACAAATATTGAATGCAGTACATTTTAAATATAGTAAATCAGCGTTAGCATTGGACATACGTTCAATACCAACATTGCTTAGTAAATAATCTCTAAGTATCGCTAATAATCAATTATTATTAGGTTAAATGAAAAAAACTCACCGAAAAAGAAGTCTCTAAATAATATCGCTGAACGAAAGGGTTTGGAAAACTTCTATGTGCTTTTAACATTAAGGTCAGAAGAACTGGAAGATTTCCTTCAGAAAAATAGAAATAATTTGGACCCATTATAAGCCAAAGGCTTTCAAAACCTACTAACTGGCCTTGATGATTTTTTCAAAGTGGAATTAACTGTGTCCCTTGACAAAAATAATCGTATAAAAATATTTTTTTCTGTATCTTTAGAAAGTTCTGATATAATTTGTGCTATATTAAATTTTCATGGAAAACTAATGTTTTCTAACGTTACAGTAAGTGCACCTGATAATCAAGGAAATGATTAAATTGGTATGGCTTAGTAAGTATAAGTTTCATTTTATTTGATTTACACATATTCTAATACTTTTTAACAATAAATAATGATAATAACGGCTATAAGCGATGAAGTTAGGAAATATTCTTTAATTTCGTAAGTAATATATACTAATGCATATAAAAAATATCATTTATAAGATTCTGTTGATACTCAAGTTTTACCAAGCGATAAACAAAGATCCATTAGAACTCGCTCTTGTTTGTTGGTATAATGTAAGTTGGTAAATTATGGGGATGTCCTAAATTGAAATTAATTAAACAATATAGTTGTATACCTATAGATAGTATAGATAGAACCGTACATATAGTTGCAAGATTTGAAAAAACAAATAAATATTTGATGAACAGTTTTATGTTCTAATATTTAACGCGTATATTTATATTTAAAGGTATATCTAATATTTAAAGTGTATCCAAATTAAAGTATAATACTAACTATCAATTAATAATGTAATGATCGATATATAGCGATTTTGATTAATTTGATGATAATCGATAATTTGATCTATATCGATTACTTACCTATTTTTGTTATTAATTGATTTTTGATATATATTGATTTATAACAAGTAAATCGATGTGTAATGTTTAATTTTAATCGATATAAATCGATTATGCATTATAAATCGATATAAATCTACTTAATATATTTCATAATAAAGGCTACCAGAATCTATACAAAAGGCCAAGTCTGTTATACAAGAGTTAGTTCAGAGCACCAGCAAAGTGATCTTGAATGACAGATCACAGATCTTAGACATAATTATCCAGGATATGAAATCATTAGTGATATCAGTTTAGGACTCAAATAGAAACACAAGGGGTTTCTTGCCTTTTTGGAACGAGTACACTTTGGAGAAGTTGAAGAAGTAGTGGTTATCTAAAAAGACTGATTGTGTCGCTTTGGATCCAAACTTGTGAAGTGGATTTTTGAAAAAAATGGAACACAGCTTATAGTATTTTGTTCAGATATTTGTGACAACAATAACAAAACTAGAAAACTTGCAGAAAACTTACTTTTAATCGTCACAGTTTTGTAGTGTGACATAATAGATTACACTTCGCTACCAATCACAAAAGAAGAAAAGAGACTGCCCAAGTGATTTAAAAGTGAAGTAATAAAACTTTCAGCAGGCAAGATATGATGCATTTGCTTTTTTTCACTCAGGAGGAACTGATTAAGATTTAGGCAATGGATAGAAACAGCTCGATAAACATGCAATTAATGCTTTGTTGTGGTCAAAAAAGAAGTTGAACAAAAAAAGAAGAACTTATAGGCTCGATGTTTTAATGCTATAAACTTTTAAAATAAAACAGAACTTAAATAGATTTTAGATACACTCTATAATATTTGAGATAAGGCAATGAATGTCTTACTTAAAGGATATATATCTAATTTTGCTGCAAAATGGAAAAACTTTAAAATGAAGTTTCGCTCTAAAAAAGATCTACAACAATCAATTGCAATACTTTCTAAACATTAGGGTAAATCTCATGGTGAATTCTTATTTCTTCATAAAATAAACTTAGCAGAATCTCTTTCAAAAAAACTTGAATATTATAGTTGCCTTGTTATAAATCATCTTGGTAAATTTTATTTTTGTATATCTGAGCCACTTAAAATACGAGCTGAAAACCAAGGTTCTTTATTTTCAAAAAATCAAGAAAAGGTTTAAATTAATTTTTTTATTTTTTATTTTTTTAGATCACTTATGTATATTAACTACTATTAAAAAAGGGTGGATTAGAAGTAATTGCACTAGATCCTGGTGTATATACTTTTATGACTAGCTATAATCCAAGTAGAATGGCTATTAAATGGGAAAAAACAATATCAATTAGATTTATCGACTTTGTCATATATACATCAGCAAAAAAATATATATGTAAACTTGTGCAAGTTTTTACGGAATATAAGAAAATAGTAAACTTACGTAAAATTTAGTATAATACTACGTAAGACTTACAATATATAAGAAAATCGTAAATTTACATAAAAATTTTATATAAATTTATGATTTTCTTAAACACTATAAAACATATATAGTTTTACACTAAATCTTTTACATAAATTTATAATTTTCTTATGCACTATAAGAAAATTGTAAATTTATACTAAATTTTTTATGATTTTTTTATGAACCATAAGAAAATCGTAAATTTACGCTAAATTTCTTATATAAATATTCAAACCCTTTCGAAATATTTTAGAACTAGAAAACCAAGTTGGATCAATAGATCTGTAACCTGGATCGCACACCAAAAAAGTCTGTGTTAGTTTTCTTGCAAAGTGCTAGGAAGTAAGAGTTTTGTTCTCGCAAAGTGTCAAAATAAAATAAATTAATAAAAAATAAAACAAAAAAAAACAAAAACAAAAAACATAAAATAAAAAAATAAATAAGCAAAACCTTGCAAGAACTTGCAAAAAACTTGCAAAAACTTGCAAAAACTTGTGAAAACTTGTATCCATTTCTTTAAAGAAGCATTCCTGGAAATTTAAAAATTGTTGGAGAAATCAGTTGGTATTCTTGCAAAGTTTTGGAAGTCTGAGTAGGCATGTGCAAAGTGCTGAAAAGTTATTGGTTTTCTTGCAAAGGTGTTCTGTAAACTGCTAAAATAAAAATAAAATAAAAAAATTAAAAAATAAATACAGTCGCACCCCCCTAAGTGCACACCCCCTAAGTGCACGGTATATGAAAAACCTCTTTAAATGCACGGCCCCTCTTGGTCCCAAACAATATAACAATTATAAATTTTAACCCCTCTAAGTGCAAACCCCCTCTAAGTGCACATTTTGGCTTTTTTTCACTATGGTCCCGAGGGCATGCACTTAGGGGGGTGCGACTGTAAATAAAAAAAAATAAAAAAACAAAATAAAAACAAAAAAAACAAAACAAAAACAAAAAATCAAATGAAAATAAAAAACAAAAAAGTAAAAAAAAACAAAATAGAAGATCTAATTATAAACAATCTGATCTTGTAGTACAGAATTTGAACATCATCAAACTATTTTGAACTATTTTAAAAAATTAGTCCAATGCGACTTTTTTGGCATTTTGCAAGAACATTAATCTAGCTTTTGCAATTTCTGAATTTGCAAGAACACGAACACTTACTTTAGAGAAATAAAGATTTGGAGCTTGTTTATTTTTTTTATTAGTTTGCTTACATTTTTTGTTTTTTCGTTTGTTTTTTTTTTACTTATATTTTTAGACTTTTTTGAAACTTTGCGACTTTTCCGGTACTTTACAAAACAAAGGTTATAGCCAAAACAAAAAATAGCCAAAGTGAAGACAATAGAAAACAAAGAAGCGAAGATAATAGCTAACTATGGAGTAAGCGAAAATAAGTATATAGGACTAGTTTTTTGTATACAGTCAACTCTCTAATCCAAACTGCTGGGACTGCTTTTTTTTACTATATAAAAATTTGAAAAAGTTCAGTTTTCAAAAAGTTATATATAGCTTATCCGAACTTTATAATAAAATTTACAAATGTTCTAGGAGATTTTGTTCAGTTTAGAAAGAGTTTAATAGTGTTCAGTTTAGAAAGGTTCAGATTAGAGAGAGGCAACTGTATATGGTGCGCCAAGTCACTTCTTATCAAAAATCATATATTTTAATAAATCTATAAAATTTTAAGTTTTAAATATTTTTTAAAAATGTATCTAATAAAAACTATTGTTTTTCATTAGTACTATCCAAATTATCAGCTAGAATTTTTAAAAAAGTTTATAAAGTTATACAGTATGTGTTTAAAGCTATTATTGCTTTCAAAATTTTGGCGTTTAATATAAAAAAATTAAAAAATTTTTTTTTATATTTTTTTTTATCCAATCAGAATTAGTATATAACGCATTCTGATTGGCTAAAAAGCATTTATATATACCCAAATTTGGGGGATGGCTAAAGCCAGGTGCATTTATATGTTTTTGATTATTTAATTAAAATTAGGGTAAAGGTTAGTTAGGAATTAGGGTTAGGGCTTGACTTATAAATAAAATTGTCTTCCCGACATTTTTTATTAATGCTCCTAGACAGATTTAGACACTCATTTTTTTTATTTTCAGCGCTTTTCACTTTTTTTCTTTGTTTTTGCCTCGTTGGGCTGATCCGTAAAAATCAAATTTTATGATTTGATTGGCTTTATATTACATAAACACACCTGGCTTTAGACGACTCCAAATTTGGCGCATTTGATGTGGATTCGTATTATTTCACCAACAATCACTTCACAGACATAATATTATACCGACACCCATTTTACCGACAAGCTTTTTTTACCGACAAATAACTCGCCGACACTCGATTTGCCGACAAGCATGCTTTCACCGACACGTTGATTTTACCGACACACACTTCACCAACAGTTAATTTTACCGACAAAATTAACTTACCGACAAGTTCATTTTACCGACAATAAAATCATCGACAAACAATTAGCTGACAAACAATTCACCAGATGCCTTAAGTATCACGGTTGATGCTGAAGTTATAGGGTCTCGATTTGAAACTATAAGCCCTGCTAAATTCCACATATATTCTATAAATATGAAATCTATATCCAAACCTTACCCTAACCCTATAAGACAAAGACAAAAAAAACATCCAAAGAAATTTTTAAAATTTTATATCAAAATAGGTCATAACTTCAGCATCAGCCATGACAATAATTATTATACAACAGGGTGAAACCTGAGTTGTGAAATAGTGAAACCTGCTATAATCATCACGTGAGGGTGAAATCCACTTTTATATAATAAAAAACATAATAAAATGCGGATTTCACCCTAACCTGATCTACAAAGCGGATTTCACTATTTCGTAACTCAGGTTTCACCCTGTTCTATTATTATTATCATCATTACTGTAATAAAATGTGCAATTTTTATTGTCATTATTAATAAATTGCATAATACGTAATTATTCTTAGTAGTTTATTACATTGCTGTGGTCTCATATATCAACGAGTTGCATTGTCAGTAATTGTATTGTCGGCAAATCGTATTGTCGACGAATTGTATTGTTGGTAGAATAAGCTTGTCGGTATATTCTTTTTTCGGTAAAATGAGCTTGTCGGTAAGTTGATTTTGTCGGTAAATGTAACTGTCGGTAAAGTGTGTGTCGGTAAAATCAACTTGTCGGTGAAAAGGAACTTGTTGGTAAATCAAGTGTCGGCGAATTTTGTGTCGGTAAAAAAAGCTGGTCGGTAAAATGATTGTCGGTGTAGGTTGATGTCTGTAAAGTGATTGTCGGCGATTTGATTGCCACCCATTTGATGTGAAGTGACTTGGTGCACTATAGTAATAAAATAATGCGATGAAGTGTGAAAGTAGTTTAAAATATTTGTAATAATGTAAAAATAATACTATATAGGGACATCCATAAATAACGTTATGTACCCCCTCATAGTAGTACTGGACCCCCTCTACTATATAAAAAAATTTTTCAAAATCCGTATGTTTATATATAAAATTTTACAAAAACTTGAATATATTGTGACACAGTAATCCGATTTGGATGATTTAGATACTATTAGATTCGTAACAGTGAGACGAATCCAATGATACCAAAATCATTTTATTTGGATCACTGGATCAATAGTTATTCACAAAAACTATTAATTTTTTAGTAATTTTATAAGAAAACATAATAACCAATAGTATTTGGCCAATAAAATTTGATCCAGTGATCCAAATAAAATAAAATTAGTACCATTCGACTCCTCTCACCGAGACGAATCGAATGGTACCAAAATTATTAAATTTGGACTACTGGCTCAATTTTTAGCCAATTTTTTCTAAAAAAATTACGGTATATTTTTTTGACCCCCCTACTTATTGAGAAAAACATTAACATTCATCCAACCCCCCTTGCATAACATTATTCATGGATACCTCTATAATAATGCAATTTTAATTAAAAATATATATTTAATAAATATAAAATAAAAAATTACTTCGATTCACAGGCTGTGAAATTCACATCCCTGTTTCAAAAAAGTTTTCTATTTAAGTTAGGGTAGGACCAGTGATGCCACCGAAATTGATTTTTGAAAAAGGCCTATTTCGTCTTCATTAGAGAAAATTAAAATTTTTTATAAAGAAGAGCAAATAAAATTTATATAAATATGTTCCTTATAATTTCATTTATTCAAAAAAAGTATCAAATAATTTCGTCTTTTAAGTAAAATAGGTCAAAAACAATTTCGTCTTCAGATTTTAATTTCGGGTTTTAGAACCCGAAATGCTTTCGTCCTCATGTATAGGTAGGACCCCAAAATATACATAAATAGGTCAGGTATGAGTTTGCTTATTCTTGAGGTTTTTTATGCAGATCTTTTCTATTTATAGTAACTTTTTTGCTTATTTTTGAAGTTTTTCTGCAGATTTTTCCTTTTTTAGTAACCCTATAATTAATCTGACCTATTTATGTATATTTCGGGGTCCTGTTAGGGTTAGAGTTAGTGTTAGTGTTAGAGTTATAAATTAGCAACCTTTATAGTAAAATTTAGCAAGAAATTTTTTTCCGCATAAAAAGTAGTGGTTTCATAAGCTAAATTTTGCGTTATAAGTAATTTTTTGATTTTTTTGTAAAAAAACTTTGTTTTTGTTATATAAAAAAATTGCAGATTGTGCTAATTCTGCTATTTTTGATTGGCAGATGCAGGGCTGTGAATTTCACAGCCTGTTAAGATTAGCAATACTCTAAAATATAATGTATTATAAGAGTAAATAAAAAATATAAAATTTTAAATTAAATTGCGAAACTTTTCAAAATATTGCAAATACCTGTAAAAAGTATAATTATATAAATATGTATATCGTTTATTTATTTTTTAAAAATTTGAAATTTGCAAAAATTTGCAAAAATTTGCAAAATATTGCAAAGATTGCGAAAACATCACAAAAAATATGCGAAATATTACTCCTGCAACCTCCCAAAGGGGCATTTTTGTATTTGATCTATTTTGTAATATTTTACATCAATCATAAAATTTTCAAAATATTATGGCAATAACTTACGTAAGATTACATATACATAATTCACTGATGTACTATAGCGTAAACTTACATAATTATTATCTCTACGTAATACTCTGAACTAATCATAAGTTTTTTGCAAGTTTACGCTTGCGTAAAAACTTGCGGAGGTTTACACATATTTTTTTGCTGATGTATGACAAACTCCAAAGTAAACGTGATATAATTTATGAAAAAGAAAACAAACGTAAATGTTACAGGTTAGTTTATAATAATAAATTTATAGATTTATATTATTTATAATTTGCTTTATTATTTTAATTATAGACTATAGTGGGTGTGGCGATTTAGAGAAGTTTGTAAGTTGTCACCCCAAGTGGTAGGTCTAGGGTTCAAATCCCACTGACGACGCTTTGAAAAATTAGACCTGTGCTCCGGTAACTGTTTCCTGTCGATCGGTTGGGTACATTATCTGTAGTCCTTGGTTACTATCTCGAATGGGAGCTTTCGGGCGAAGTTGTGTCTTGTGACACAGACAAATCCAAGAAACCGGGAAACAGAAACCCATTTGGCAAGACCCAAGTAAGGAGGTAGCAAAGATCTTTAACGGTACTACCAAAACCGGAATATTGGACCGGAGCCGAAGTACGAACGTTGTCCTTGGGACAAGGTCTACCAACCTGGTCGCTGGAGTTGCACCGGAGGAAAAGAACCCATGTTGAGGAATTGGGGACCAAGGTGAGAAAAACCATAATGGCACCTAATGCCGGGTAGATCAACCCTTCCGGGCCAACTGAATTGGAAGTCTAAGAAAATTGGGGAAGGACCGGTAGGAAAGTGATGGTGGATACCGGGATTGGAGCGAACCTTATAAGGGCAGAAGTAGGTAATAGTAGCGGTTGGGTATCCCCGACTGCAAGTTGTTCGCCTCAGTGAATGCGTAAGTTACTGAAGTGTAGGTATTACCTGGGTGGGACAGGGACTGCTCTACCAAGTTTTCTGCCGAGGATACAGAATTAAAATGTGTTCTAAGACGACGGATAAGTATCCGGAACTGGCTGACTGACTGTTTATGTAACGGGCCTGTTCCAGTGATACAGGATGGGTTGGCAGGAGGAGCAGGGATCAGAGGGTTTAAATAGGCAATCCCCTAGTCGGGTTGCAGGTATGGCAGCTAGTGTGGAACCCGCGGGGTAACCTTCGGGCGGACTACTTAAATTAGACGACCAAAAGTTGTACGTATGGCTAGTTGTATCCTCGTCAATATAACAAATGCAGGTGGCCCTTAGTGGGATACTGACCCAAATATCTTGAATAAAAAATTCCTTAGTCCCAAGGCGGACACTTTAAAAAAAATAAATAAAAAAATTATAGACTATAGTATGTTATGTTGTGCATTCACAAGAGGATCTGCTATTTAGTTCATAAATGTCATTGTAAATTGACTAAATGGCTTTGCGAAAATTACGTATAATAATATTAACAGAATTTCATACTCAAAGAATGATCAGATGTGAGCAATAACATACTAGTGTTAGGGGCCTGGGCGTTGCCGCGAGCTAGAAGTTTAATTGTTTTTTATCATAGTTTTTAATTGTATTTTTATAATAGAATTTTGATTGCCTTTTTAGTATATAGAATTTTAATAGTTGTTTTAGTTTATATATTTTATATTTTATATAATTTTAGAGTCTAAGGTTATTAGAACAAAGTTATATATATATAAAACCCCACCCAAAGCTTAACATAATGAAAGCTGACCCTAACCCTAACCTTTAGGTCTCAAGATTATTATTAGACCTCATGATTGTTAGTTTAAAGTTATATATATCAATACCCCCTCCCAAAGCTCAACATAATGAAAGCTGACCCTAACCCTAACCTTTAGGTCTCAAGATTATTAATAGGCTTCATGATTGTTAGGATAAAGTTATATATATCAAAACCCTCATGGGTTAGTGTTATTAATTTTTTATTTGGGTTCAAAATGAATCCGATCTTGGTTCAAATGACCCGGTCATGGTTCAAATGAACCCGAAATTGGTTCAAATGAACCCGTTTTGGTTCAAATGAACCCGATTTTGGTTCAAATGAACCCGATCTTGGGTCCAAGAACCCGATACTGGTTCAAATAAACCCGATCTTGGTTCAAATGAACCCGATCTTGGTTCAAATGACCCGATCTTGGTTCATTTGAATCCGATCTTGGTTCTTGAACCCGATCTTGGTTCATTCGAACCCGATTTTGGTTCAAATGAACCCGATTTTGGTTCCTGAACCCGACTTTGGTTCATTTGAACCCGATCTTGGTTCAATTAACCCGACCCGAACCTGGTCCGGCGGAGTTTGAATTTTTGTATAACCTACCATTTTTGTAGGAACACAAAATACGATCTCTATTTTTGGTCGGAGTTTGAAAAAATTTCAGGGTCAGTGACCCGGGTAAGAGTTTTTTCAAGGGTGGGTGGGTGGGAGAGGTGGAGGGTAAGAATTTTAAAGAATTTTTTTACGTGGTAACCTCTAAAAATTCTAAAGAATTCTTAAAGAACAATGCATTAAAATGCATGTGTTCGTCACTATTTAATAATTCTACACCTCAATTTATATAATAATTTTATTATATAAATTGAGGTGCAGAATTTTTAAATAGTGACGAACACACGCATTTTAATGTATTAATTGGTTCTAAGATAGCTCGCGCTATGTTTATGTGATTGCATTTTTGTTTTTGGCAATATCTGGCTCATAAAGCACATGAGCATCTATGGTATCAAATAATTATTTGTACAGAAGAATATACAAGTAAAACTTGTAGATTCTGTAGCTATGTCTACTATAAGCTGGGTGAATCAAAAGTATTTTGTTGTTTTGAATGTAAAACAGAACTCAATAGGAATATTAATGGTGCTCGCAATATTCTTCTTTGCTATCTTATTAAAAAAAGTCAGTTTAAGTTTAAGCTAATATGAAAGCCTACTCCCTCTACAGGACTTGTGTTATCTAATTCAGACTTTATTTAGTAATAGGGTATTTTATTAGGAATATTAGGTTCTAATATAGGCGTACAATGCAGTCTCAGACAAATTTGGAGGATCTTATCTGTATGTTTAGTTCATCATATTTGAGTAACCCCAAAATTTTGGGGTCCAAATGTAGATCCACTTTTATGATTGGCCAATTTTATAGTCAAATTTTATAAAATGAATTACTGGTATTACTTACAAGTAAAATATATACTAAAGTATGTAGTATATTTTACTATATAAAAATATAATTACTATATAAACTTTTTGTTAATAAAATTAAAAAGCAAACTTATATTTATGTATTGTGTATAAAGAAGTACTAAATAGAAAAGATCTAACTTGAATAATCATACTATAATTATAGTATTATTAAAGATATTTGTATACGAATTGTTTCTACTAAAACAATATTGATAAAAATTAACACATAGAAAATATCATATAAGATATTTCCTACAAAGGCATTCTCACTACTAAATACTTGATTTCCAATGGTGCAATAATGGTTTTTTAGATACTTCTAAATTTCTCAAATCATAGCTTTTTTAATATAATCAAGTTCATAGTTAGATATATGCAAAGACAGTATATTATGGTCCTTATTTTTATTGTTTTATGATATTTAAGACCATGTTGAGTCTTATAAGATCATGAATCTGTACAAAATGAACAAGTAAATCTTGAGATACTAATCGAATTAGATATAACTAGAGGTCTGACTTGGTCAAAAAATAAGTATTTAAATATTTATTTGTTCAATATTTTTTTATTCGAATATTGTTCAAAAATTTTAAAAATATTCAATGAATATCCACTGAATATTCATTGAATATTAAATATATTTCAATTTTAAAAAATTATATAATATCTCACTTAAATTAGCCAATAAAATTGCAAATAAATTATTAAAAAATAAAATAAAATTATAAAATTATATATATATATATATATATATATATATATTCATTGAATATTCAATGAATATATTCAGTAAAATTTTAAATATTTGAATATTCATTCAGTGAAAAATTATATATTCGAATATTCAAATATTCAGTGAATATTCAGTGAATAGTATTTAT